>JAGFPH010000724.1:131878-145860 GCA_018207615.1 Philaenus spumarius
ACAATATATCACTTACACGAAAGACTTATACACAACACATACACAATCAACCACTTTAGCAAAACACTTATACACAACACATAGACAATATGTCACTTACACAAACACTTATACGAAACAAATACACAATATATCACTTACACAAAGCACTTTTTGAAACAAATACACAATATATCACTTACACAATACATTGTATACAACACTTACACTAAACACTTGTACACAACACTTACATAATATATCACTTACACAAAACACTTATACACAACACAATATATCACTTACACAACACTTACACAATATATCACTCTCACAAAACGTTGCATACAACACTTACACAAAACACTTATACACAACACAATATATCACTTAAACAACACTTACACAATATATCTCTCATACAAAACGTTGCATACAACACTTACACAAAACACTTATACACAACACAATATATCACTTAAACAACACTTACACAATGTATCTCTCATACAAAACGTTGCATACAACACTTACATAAAACACTTACACAAAACACTTATACACAACAGAATATATCACTTAAACAACACTTACACAATATATCTCTCATACAAAACGTTGCATACAACACTTACACAAAACAGTTATACACAACACAATATATCACTTACACACAATACTTACACAAAACACTTTTACACAATATCACTTACACAAAACACTTATAGACTCGTCTTTCTCGTAATCAGTCTGTCCTACTAATTTTTGTTTAGCTTTTTATGGAAACCGAACTGCTTTGATTAAATGCAGTTTTAACATTAGGATAAGATACAATGATCATAGGTACGAAGAAATGTAGCTTCAAAAAATGAATCCCTTTTTATACTACAGATTTGGTAGAATAGAACTTGAACGAAAATGTTTCAAACATTATGTGTACTTATTTAAACGCGTTTCAAAGACAATGTCGTCATCATCAGTGATGCAGAGGTTGGATAACTGTTCAGTGTGATTATTTTAGCATTATTTTATGCTAATTAGTCTGGCAGCAGTACGTATAACTAGGTGCGCATCTACGCTACCATTTTGACTGCCACTTTACGTTGAATATGAATACACACAGTCGCAAATGAACTTGAAGGTACGGAACACTTGACATTTAAAGCAAGCGGGTTTATTTAATGTTATTGGTCTTGCAAAGTTTATCCACAGAATATTTTAAAAATATTCTACTTCTTTTACCTGTGATTTAATCTATTACTTTCTATATCTTCACTTACTTTCTTATCTTGGTATCTATTTTCGCCTGCTCGTTGTTTTCAAACCTTACCCCGTTGTTTGATAACTAGATGTAGTTGTATAAGCCCCTCCTACCGGGAGATAATTATCAGAGAAAAAAATAAATTTCCCCTTAGACGACGCCACATTTCCTCCTGTGGGCACCCCTATCCAAGGGTTGTGTTAACCCTTAGGCGAACGATCTAGATTGTCGTCCGACTACTAAGCTCTTATTTATTTTAACGATTGGTGAAAGGGGAAACGTGACGTCAACTTAATATTCTTTTTTTATCGAGTTTAAATAATTGAAAGTTTTCGAAAGAACCCTCGAAAGTTAATAACGAGTGTTTCGTAGAGTGGCGAATCGTGTCGTTAATAGAAATTCGTAAGGGGGTGTTTAGACTGCGAAGACAACAAATAAAACTGGTAAAATGCGAGATAATGTTTCCGTAACGTATAGTCGTTAGTGCATGCACGTTCTAGTCGTATGAATGTGCAAAACTAAAGTCGATAACTTTAATAAAAAAAAACGAAAGCAATCGCGGGACTGCTGACAGAAGTGAAAACTGTAATGAATATAAATCGTTGGTCATATTGGTTTAGTCTGAAATTTGATTATTTTAACACTACCAAGTAAACTATTTTAACACAACTTACGAAATGAGGAAGCACAATGTCCATTTCAGAGGTATTACCAAGTAAACTATTTTGACACAACTTACGGAAAGAGGAAGCACAATGTCCATTTCAGAGATATTACTAAGTAAACTATTTTAACACAACTTACAAAATGAGGAATCACAATGTCAATTTCAGAGGTATTTCCAAGTAAACTACTTTAACACAACTTACAAAATGAGGAAGCACAATGTTCAATTCAGAGGTATTACCAAGCCAACTATTTTAACCCAACTTACAAAATGAGGAAGCACAATGTCCATTTCAGAGTTATACCAAATAAACTCTGTCGTTGACATTCTCATTGACATTGTCGTTCAAACGTCATTAACGTTTGAGTTAATCAACGTTTTAGTTGTGAGATTTTGTGTACAAGTTTTATTCAATCAAGTTATCTTCTCACAAGTCAAGCTCAATAGTTATTTATACGTTTTTTTTTATATTTAAGTATAGTTAGAAATAATTTTTAAACGTATTTAATTTTTACGACGTATTTGTTAACTTTCGCGTCATTTGTTTAAAGTCAAAAGCGTCGCTCCTCCCACTCATCCACCAAGGCGCCCTGCGATTGGCCGTAACGGGTGAGGAGCGGAGTAAACTTTAATATTGTATGAATAAACTTGTGCTTGACAACTGAAAGGGAATTATTTAAGAATAATAACAACACACTCATACAACTAACAACTTATTCAGTTATGAAAACATCTACATTCGCCAAAAATTAAATAGTCTGTGAGACCCTTTGAAACTGATGACGTATGATTACGGTCATAATGACCATTTTGTACGAAAAATGCTTTAAATGGAGTTTAAAAATAATAACAATACATTAATTCTCACACATACGTTTAACAATCAAACGCGTTTCAATGACAAAGTTAACATCCTCAGTGATACATGAGATACAACTAACAACTTATTCAGTTATGAAAACATCTACATTCGTCAAAAATTAAATAACGGTCTGTGAGACCATTTGACATTGATAACGTATGATTACGGTCATAATGACCATTCTGGTACGAAAAATGCTTTAAATTGATTTGAAAAATAATAACAATACACTAATTATTACACATACGTTTAACAATCAAACGTGTTTCAACGACAAACTTGTCATCCTCAGTAATACATGAGTTACAACTAACAACTTATAACTGATTTAATTATGAAAACATTTGCCAAAAATGAAATATTAGCGGCCTGTGAGACCCTTTGATATTGATGACGTATGATTACGGTCATATTGACCATTTTGGAACGAAAATGCTTTAAATTGAGTTTAACATTACGTCCTTATAGATATTGCCTCCGGATGTATTTCACATACGCGGAGCTGTTAGGTCTGATTATACCAACCGCTTTTTACAATATGCAATTTCATCACGCGCGCGCGATCCCCCTCGCCCCGAATCGCAACAATATCAGTTTGTACTCACCCCTCGACCCTGCACGCTCAATTACCCACTCAAGACTTGTCGCGAACCCCCGGCAGATGTACACGGACCCTAATAGTCATTATTGATGAACCAATTTATTGCCTCAACTTTTCAATCGGTTATGGAAATCGGAACGCTTTGGAAATATATCCGTCGTGTTGTTCGATCGCCGGCCGTCGCATAATCGATTAGTCGCTTCGGTACGTCTATTGTCGAATCGTAATTGAATGGCAATAGATTTCTCGAGTGCTGATTAAATCTTCATTTACAATTCATCGTGCGCCGCGACTCTGCTTGGATATTTAATGCCGACGTAGGAGCCGAGTTATCTAGTTAGTGAAATGGACGTCAAACGGATGAGCTGTCTTTATATGATATTTTATTGTTGCGTGATTTATCCATAGTACTCAACTGTTTTATAGACAAATTTAAATAATTAACTGTCCTACTAAACACAACGTGGGAAATGGTGATTCGATTCTTGTGATAAGAAATATTTCATAGAAGAAAAACTGGTTGCCACTGAAGATGTCAAACAATTGCGTGAAATGTGTAGACATTTTGTATACGCCATACAAAGGATTTTTGTAGACTTACTTATTGGAGCATAGAACACAAACAAGAAGAAGTACACTCGGATCTTCACCAATATGTTGCAATAATATGGCGACAAAACAGCTGATCGAAACAGCTCCCTTCTGTTTGAAGAATCTAAATGTTTGTTAAAAATCTAAAATCTCCGAATGTTCTTCACCGATTGCTTTGAAATTTTGACCCAACATTGCATTCGAATCCACGAGTGTTTTTATATACATTTTGAAAAACAGTGCCTCTGCTGAATATAAAAATAACGCAAACTATACTAATCATTTTACGCCAATGGGAGCGCCGTCAACTAATATAAAAGCGAGTGTACATGCATATGTACGTACGTGAGTGACATATAATAAAACAGCTGATTTCACCTATCATCTGTTAATACTTAAACAAAACCCAGCGTAGATTATACTTTAGGATTATACTATCAATCGTTATAATTTTTTGTGTAGTTGATTTTTTTAAATATGAGTTATAGAACTAATGTATGCTATAATATGTTATACAATTTGTTTTGAGGTTATAAACTGTGTACAAATACAACATTTTATCATCAAAATACTTATTTATACAAATTTAAAGAAGATATACTTATTCGTTTAGCTTCGGAAATATTCGTACATTTTCCACACATACATGCATACGTACGCACGTGAATAACATATAATAAAACAGCCGATTTCACCCATCATCTGTAATTCTTAAACAAAACCCAGCGTAGATTATACTTTAGGATACTATCAATCGTTATAATTTTTTGTGTAGTTGATTTTTTTAAATATGAGTTATAGAACTAATGTATGCTATAATATGTTATAAAATTTGTTTTGAGGTTATAAACTGTGTACAAATACAACCTTTTATCATCAAAATATTTGTTTATACAAATTTAAAGAAGATATACTTATTCGTTTAACTTCGGAAATATTCGTACATCTTCGTATAACATTCTTTAAATATATAATAACGTCATAAATAACAAAATTTAACAAATAGGACTACAGTTTTATGCTCCTTATAATTGTACACATTTGCCGAGTTAAGAATCACCGTCAGCATAGTTAGGTAAGCCTGAATAAAGTCTGTGCAGGCCAACCCTAGAACTTCCCGCTTAGTTTGAATTTTAAACGCTTAAAAATGAGTTTATTTGTTAAAATACCAAAAAACGAAAATTTGTGAATTTTTAAACAACGATAACTTTTGAATGCGTCGTTCGATTTTCATTTTTAAAAAAGCATTCTACGCAGTTTTTAAAGCATAAAAGAAAATGTACAGATTTATATTGATTGGTTGAGAAATCTGGAAGATATGTTAAAAAAATACAAAAAAACGAAAATTTGTGAATTTTTAAACAACGATAACTTTTGAATGCGTCGTCCGATTTTCATTTTCAAAAAAGCAGTCGACGCAGTTTTTTAAGCACAAAAAATGTATACATGGTTTTATTATGATTTTTTTGCACGCTTTAAAGTTATTTTTAAAAAACATAAAAATTCAAAAAAAATTTAGGTTATTTTTTTAAATTTCTTCGGATTGGCTCGATGTATTAACTCTCAAATCTAATCAGATCTAAGTTTTGATACACCCTTTCGAATGACATGTCGTAGAATTCAATCGGTTGATTCGTTTTTGAGAAACTGTACGACAAAAATTTATTTACACACATACATCCACACACACACACGGTCGGACATCTCGGCGGGAATAGTCAGAATGGCTTCCTGGGACCTCAAAACGTGGAGATTTAATGAAAACTCGACTTTCGAAAATCGGACCGAAATCAATAACTTCTCCCTTTATTGGTAGCGGGAAGTTAATAATAATGAAATAATTCTATTTAGTGTTGTTATAGTAATCAGCTGCTTGCTCTAATATTTTCATTAACAGCTGATTTCAAACTTTGAAACAATTTATGTATTTCTAACTTTTAGGTTAGGTTTAAAAAAACAGTGCCATCTGTTGAACGTAAAAATATCACACACTATACAAAATATTTTACCTCAATGGGAGTGCCATAATAAATAATAATTCAATATGTTTATAGTTGGTATATTAATCAGCTGATTTCAAAATTTTAAACCATTATTTGTATTTCTAACTTTTTAGTTTAGGTTTGTGTTTACGTGTAGACATGAGCCTTGCTGGTTCTAATTAACCTTTATTATAACTGCTGTTATAAAATATCTTAGATTTGGATTTTAACATTATTTACCATCTTATCTTTGATGTTGTTATTAGCGAATTTCCATAGGAAAAATGAGCTATTGCAGTGGCCCTTATGGTGAGACCCAAGGTCGGGAGTAGCAAATGAGCACCGATCATGGTCCCCAGAACACGTTTTGGGGTGTCATTAAAATTCATATATGTATATATGTGTTCGCACTCTAGCGGCCGCATTTTAATACCGATTTGGTTCAAATTTGGTACACATGTTGGTTGTCTATGTCGCTCAGACGAGTTCGTTAGCAAAAAAAAATCAAACAACCGGAAGTACGTTTTTTGACCGGAAGTAACTATTTTTTGAGATGTTTACTACGAAAATGAAATGTTTTTAGGGTTTTTTCTAAAAATATAAATGTAGGATGTTATTTTGCACATTTTGTTTTTTTACGCGACCTTATAGCTCGCTTGGTTCCCCCAAAATCGATCAATACGTAAAATACCATAAAAGTATCCGGTACGAAGCCAAGTGGTGCAAACTCGCAAGGCCACTAGGAGGAAACAAATTCTACTAATATATTGCCTACACACAGACAGCTGTTCAAAGACTTCATGAGTAGACCTATTTCCGAAATTGTTCGTTGACACCCTAAAACATAGGCATATAAACTTAATTTTGGAAATTTGCTCAACTCACGTCAGCGGTCCAGCTGCGGGGTCGAATTATTATAAACTATACTTTTATTATAAAGAAAACATAACATATGTGTGTAGAAGGTTCCAATGGGGTTGGCGTGCGCAACACGCAGGGGTCTCCCCTAGTACCATTGTATTTGGATAACCTAATAGAACTCCGATCCAATGCAATATTTTGTTCCACTGGAAATTCGACTTTTTTGGCGCTATCTATTGGGGAAACGAAGGAAGCTGGTTGGAAACACTAATGCTTACAATGCTTTCTCCCTAGCGCTACCTCGCGGCGCGATCATGTACTATTTTCGCGAACACCTTTTTTCCGGCACACAAACCCCGTATGGATGCAAGATCTATTTATTATTCATGATCTATGCTAGTACTAAATAAGGAGATTCCATGCCTAATAATTTACAACTTTTTACATTATAACAAAATTTCAGACTATTTTTAAAAGATTGGCACGATTTGTTACAAATGATTTATGTAGAAATTCCTAATAGAACATTTGAGAGTTTTTAAAACTTGACTGGTAAGTTCGGTCTGTGGGACCGCAACCAAAATATTCACTCCTAACATTAGCAATCTCTTCCAGTGTGTCACAGACCGATTCTCAGGTCAGACCGATGATGAATTACTTTTTTTTCAAAATTTGTTAAATAATATTTAAAAAAGCATTAAAAAATAAAAAGGAGGCTATGAAGTGCCACTTTTACACGCACTGGTAATAAAAATGTAAATGTTGTATCATTCCCCACACAAATTTAATTGCGGCCTGTGACACCACATGATATCGGGTATGTTAAAAAACTTTAAATGATACGAGTTTAGGGTTCAAATGTATGGTTCCAATGTGAGGAAGGCGCAACAAGGCATTAAATGAATGAAAACTTGGTCGTTGTTTTTCCACAGTACATTTCTAGGGAAAACTTTTCTAGTAGCACGCATGGATGATATTCCACAAAGATGTTTAACTGGAATAATTGACCAGTTTATTAAGGTGAACAGCTACTCCATACAGAGTATACGACTCCCCGTCCTTACCGACTTGGCATCATTTTGCAGTCGCAAAATGTTTCTGTTAATTTTCGCGTTAAGGCCCGGGACCCTAAATTCAAAACGGCGAAGTTGGCTACCAATTTCAACGTTAAAATAACCTAACCATAACTTCACTTACAAGCATACTTTTGTATTATTTTCGTCAAAAAACGAAAGCTGAATTTTTTTTCTTAAAGTAAAATAGATTGTGGATGTTGATTGCTAAGGTTTTTTGCAATATATATATATATTAACTAGCTGGTCCGATCCGGATTTGCACGGATAGACAAATCAAAGTTAAATATATATTGAAAAAAATATGAATAAATATATTACACTATGTATTTCTTATGGGGATTTTTAGTAACTTTGACCCCCCAAACCCATAAAAATTGCGAATTTTTTTAAAACCTTTCTTGGCGAACACCTAGGGCCCTAGAAGAAGCTACATACCAAATTTCTTTTTTTTTCGAGATTTTTATTTATAGAGATAAAGTTTACTATTTTTTACTATTTATATCATACGTTTATGAAAACAATAAAACGGGTTTTGAAAATGTATCCATCAATCAATATACGCATATGACAGTACTTAAAAATGAAACCAAATTTGTAGATTTATTCCACGAATTAACGGGGAAAATTACTTATTCTGTAGTATTGCTCTTATATTATGGGAATCAGATTCAATATGGAGAACATGGTATCCCCCCTTGACACTTCAGTTGACGCTCTATGTTTTAAGTCAACAGTGATTCTAATTTATGACTACAGTGAACTACACGAAGGAAGTTGCAAATACATGTTTTTTGATAATACAAATAAATGAGTAAATATTGTTTTTCGTTGTATTTTAACGCTATCTATCGAACGTTTGAAGCAAAATAAATATTGATAAAATTTACACGAATTCACGTTTCATTTATTTCTCCAGAGTTGGAATCACGCGACATTATTTATTTTAATTCGCGTGCAATGTTTTGTTCTATGTACACAGCAGAAGAGAAATACACCTGTCATATAATTGCGCCGAAATTATCGTACACGTATACCTATTACAGGATAAATTAAATAATACTGGGTATTTACCTCAGCTTAGAGTAATGATTTTGGGTGTGGAGCTAATTCAAAAGCGAATGATGTATTATGGACGAAGGGGGGGGGGGGGGGGGGGGGGGGGGGGGGGTCAACCCCTCCCCGAAATTTAGTAGCAAAAATTAATAGGCTACTAGGTTTAAAAAGTGCAAATTAAATTATAAAATAGACAACACAACAGAGGATCCAGCAATATATTTTACATCATTGTGCATTGCATGCATACTGATATTTAGATTTACTTGATTAAACTACAACGTACAGTACACATGGATGCAGTAGGTTACAGGTCTTGTGAGCTTGATCTGATCTATTAAATCAGAAAACTATGAAGGTACAACAAAAATACTTTACTCTAACAAAACACGCAATGCATTGTGTATTGAAAATACTTCCAATACGGGGGGTTGGCGAGCGAAGCACGCAATGCTACGTGTATTGAAAACTCTCAAAATACGGGGGTTGGCGTGCGAAGCGCGCAATGCATTGTGTATTGAAAATCCTCCCAATACAGTTGGTGTGCCAAGCACGCAATGCACTGTGTATTGAAAATGCTCAAAATACGGGGGTTGGCGTGCGAAGCACGCAATGCTATGTGTATTGAAAATTTCCCAATACGGGGGTTGGCACGCAATGCACTGTGCGTCGGCCTCTTCTCATAGTGTTCAGTGTCAAGCTCACATGTGCGTCCTTAGCAGTGAACGTGTTAAAAGGGTTCAAATTCAAATCCCCGGTCCTGACCTGACCCCCGCCCCCTCAAAGTTTTTCTGGCCACGGCCTTGGGACGTAGGGTGAGTGAAAAGTAGGAAAGCTGCTAAATGTTTCGAAAATAAAGGATATTTAAAGGGAAATGCAAGTATGTTTACCTTACAAATTGGATTTTATGTAGATCTTAAACATTTTGTTCGCTATCTTTATTACAGGTTTATGTTTTTTACAGGGACATGGTCATACAATCCATCTCAAACGATCCTATTTTATTTATTATATTTTCTAGAGTAGCACAAACTCGTACTATCCTGGTACGAATTACGACAAAATAAGAGGAAATAAATCTCACTATTTCGATCTCAATTTTTAATGGTAGGCTATTACGTTGACAAACCCCTGCTTTTTTACCGAATAACTCCTTTTCAAGAGTAAAACATACTCAAACATTTGTGGCACACACGACCAGAATATTCTGACATCAATTTTCGAAAGCGGATGCTAGCAGCACGTCACTAAAACACCAATTCAATTATCGAATATATCCTTTTCAAGAGTAGCACAAACTCAAACATTTGTGGCACAAATTAGCATTAACAGAGGACAAATGAACCAGACTATTTTAAACTCAATTTTTGAAGGTGGATGCTAGAGCACTTCACTAACTTGCCAATTTGATTATCGAATACTTCGTTTTCAAGAGTAGCACAATTCAAACATTTTTGGCACAAATTATTACACACAAACAATAATATTTTGAAGGTGGGACTAGCACGTCACCAACTCTCTAACCAATTTGATTACGGTATCTAATTATCCTTTTCAAGAGTAGCACAAACTGAAATATTTGTGGCACAAACAGAACATAAACGAACCAGACTATATATTAACCTCAATTTTTTAAGGTGGGTGCTAGCATTAATCTATCCATTTGATTATAAAATATATCCTTTTCTAGAGTAGAACAAACTCAAACATTAGTGGCACAAATTATCACAAACAAACCATACCATTTGACTCCAATTTTTAAGGTGGGACGAGCACTTCACCAGCTTCCATTTTGATTATCAAATAACTCAATTTTTATACTAACACGAACTAAGTTATTTATGGCAGAAATAAGCACTGATAAATTATACTGTTTTAATTTTAATTTTTGAATGTGAGAGTGATTATAACCATCTAGAATTAATAAAGTTTCAGTTACAACCAAGTGTATGAACTAATTCGTTTGCTTGTTACAGTGCCGCCACCGGAGTTCGTTATACCCTGTATAATAAGGAAATGCATCTTAATATAAATCACTTGAATTTAAAATGAACCGTAAATTACAATACCAAAGTTAAAAATGAAAATCAGCTCAGTTTCGTTGAGTCTATTTCTTCCATACACAGACCTTACGCCTTCAATTCATTGCAATATCACGTACCAAGCAGCACGGTAACGCGTTACAGCCCTCTATAATTACAGGCGTCGCTTCAGTTCTGCAATAAAATACACTTAATTTTGATTAAATTACTTGACAAATTAATGTGAGCATTGGTTCTCTCTTTATTTGAACCTAAATGTGTACAATAAAACGTATTTTAGCACTTTCTTAATCAATTATATTGCGGATGTGCGTTTTAAGGTAGCATTTTATTATTGTCATAATAGTATTTGACCCAATAAACATAAACATTAAGCTACGCCCTACTATTTCGTGGTGATATTTTAAAGCTACTTTTTTAATTTACATAATTGTATACATAACACTATACATTTCATTCAAATTTAAATTTCGGTAAATTTACCATAATATAGTATGTTTAACAATTACAGAATTAAAGAAGCACATAAATTGCCTTGGAGTACACCTAACATACGCGGCCTAGGGCAAAGATAAGACAATTATTGGCGCGCGTCATCCAAAAGAGGATACTGCGGGGAATAGAGATTGTAGGTCAGAGAGTTCGGGTACACTCCAATGTAGGATTGACCACAAAAATATTTCGTAAAGGCGGACAAAGAGTCTGGGCTTTTTATGATTTTAGCATTCAATTATGTTCAAACAGTAATTGGTTTGTATCCAAGTGGACAAAATATCACTATTTGATTGGTCTTCAGCTTTGGATTTTTGCAAAGTGCACTGCAGTGTTTTAGTACATAAACAATAGACGTACAGCTATATATATAAAAGCCAAATCCACTGACTCACTGATCACGATTTCTCAAAAACTACTGAACGGATCGGAACGAAATTTGATATGTAGCTTCCTCTAGGGCTACATTTTAGGGGGGGTTTGTGGGGTCAAAGTTACTAAATTACGATTTCTCTAAAACTATTGAACGGATTGGAATTAAATTTGGCATGTAGCTTTCTCTAGAGCCGTAGGTGCTTTCTAAGAAAGGTTTTCAAAAAATTCGAAATCTTAGGGGTGTTGGGGGGGGGGGGGTGGTCAAAGTTACTAAACCATGATTTCTCTAAAACCACCGAACGGATCTGAACGAAATTTGGTATGTAGCTTCCTCTAGAGCCATAGGTGCTCTCTAAGAAAAAGTTTAAAAAAATTTCGAAATTTTAGGGGGTTTTGGGGGTCAAAGATCTAAAAAAAAAAAAAACACCGAACTGATTGGAATTATATTTAGTATGTATCTTCCTCTAGGGCCCTAGGTGCTTGCTAAGAAAAGGTTAAAAAAATTCTAAATTTTAGGGGAGGTTTGGGGGAGGGGTCAAAGTTACCAAAAATCCCCATAAGAAATACATAGTGTAATTTATACTTATTGATATTATATATTTTTTGTTAATGTACATTTAACTTTGATTTGCCTATCCTTGGCCCGGATCGGTCCAGCTAGTATAACGAACACAGAAAAATAATAGAAGGGTCACTTGACCCGAAAGCTGTCGCCACCCGTATAGCACTGCCTACCACAAGATGGCGTCCGCTACGGGTGAGTCACTGTAGTAACGCGCGCCTAGACCAATAAGAAATCGCCTTTACAAAACCATAACATTTTTAGGTCAATAAGACTGTTAGCTTATAGAGGCTAAGTTATGTTTTTCATATTCAGCTTGCAAAATGTCTTTACATGCATTTAGTATTTTGGTATCATAAAAGCAAAGTTATGTACATCAAATATTGTTTGTTAAATAAATACAGTTACAACCTTACTCTGACTTTATTGTTTATTTACATTTCCAAACTAAAAGAAACTAATAGTGGGAGATATTAAGGGAGATTTTAAACGGAGGAATATTAAGGCTGAAAGTTTGTGTATAAAGCTAATATATTTTTCAAGGAACTAAAATAAGTTCTGCAATATAGTAATAAACAATTATTTAAAAATTAAATATATGTCGGTAACTAATCTAATAAGGTTTATTTAGCTGTATATACAAATATACCCAAAGTATGCCTTCCAAAAACGTAATTGTAAACTCCAAGCGGCAGCCTAGCACATTTAGTGGGAGTCGCCGAGCCACATAAAGCTATCTCAATCAACCTGCCGTATTAACCAAACTGCAAAAGCCTAATAAAAAAAAATATATTTTCATACGATTTTACTATTAAAACAACTTTTATACGCTTTGGTAATTCACCTGCCCTAAAAATACGCAATTTCCACACTATCTAACTTTTTCATGTCACGATTTAAAAATCACTGCAAACCTGTCAACTTAATTTAGGTATTACAACTATATTAAAGTTAAAATTAATACTTTCAATTGCACCATTAGCATCCACACCTAATATAGTTTAACTGTGTTAAGTTTCAAATTTTTATCTTTACGCTAAGTAATTGTAAAATGAAGTGCGATTGAAAAGTGCTCACTAAAAATGTACCCGTGTTTGGACTGTCAAGATGGCGGCGGTGGCGACAACTACGGTAAGTACTTGTTAGTGCATTTGTCCCTTCTATTATTTTTCTGTGTTCGTTGAGCTAGTAACACTATAAAACTGCGTGGCCGTTAATGATTTCCTACAAAGCCTTATTTTCACAACGAGTGAAGCCGGACACCGCAGCTTGTAATGCATAATAAACGACTCCACCAACCAACCACGTCAACTCAATATAAAAACCCATTACATCGATCCATTAATTCGTAAAACATATTTTTTTGTAAATTTTCCAAACAGTTATTAGTCGCTTGATCAAACAGCCCAGATCCATAAATTAAAAGCGTAATATTTCGCTGAGCCAATGGAATAATTGGGCTGATTTTTCCCTTTGCAGAGTTTTAACGGATGCCGGTAGAGCCAATCAAAACTCATTAAAGCTTGCAGCAGAGCGGGTACATATTTGTAATCGTTGTATTTATCATCCCCCCACCCC
>JAGFPH010000724.1:146260-165928 GCA_018207615.1 Philaenus spumarius
ATCGACAAGTGGCCTACATTGTGCGACGTTATTTGGTGATTAAATCTTTTCCCATAGCTGTTTGGAAGGTTTTTCACTACCGAGTAGGAAGTTTGGGATAGTGCTCAGTGATTTTAGATAACAGTGTGATAACAATGCACTGAGTTTGCCGTTTTTAAAACTACAGCGCGAACTTAAATTTTGTTTTTGAAATTAGTTTCTAACAATGGGTTGTTCGTATTTTTACAGTTTTTTCAGTCATTTATCACGTGTAAACTCGTGAGTAAAAACATAAAAGACACTCAGGACGATAAAAAACTGTATTTGCAGTACAAAACATAAATGGTAGGTGGTACGTTGGGGAGACAAAAACCTCTTAAACTGTTCTTAAAGGATATCTGCTTTTGCCCTATACCTCATAATTGAACGAAACCGAAGACAACTTCTTTTAATAAAAGGTTTAACTAAGTAAACATTTATTATTTTTAACGCATTTTTTTCGGTTTTCCAAACAATAATTTCCATATACTGTATAAGACCACAAGTAAAAAATATAATGCTTTCTTAATAGTTTGAAGCTGTTTCACTGATTATTAGCGAATTTCCATAGGAAAAATGAGCTATTGCAGTGGCCTTTATGTTAAGACCCAAGGTCGGGAATAGCAAATGAGCACCGATCATGGTCCCCAGAACCCGTTTTGGGGTGTCATTAAAAATCATATATATATATATATATATATGTGTGTGTTCGCACTATAGCGGCCGCATTTTAACTCGATTTGGTTCAAATTTGGTACACATGTTGGTTGTCTAAGTCGCTCGGACGAGTTCGTTAGCCAAGTAACGTTTTTTGACCTGAAGTAATTATTTTTTGAGATTTTTACTACGAGAATGAATTTGTTTTTGAGTTTTTTCTACAAATATGAATGTAGGATGTTATGCTGCACATTTTATTTTTTTACGCGCTTCTTGTTCTCATAGCTCTCCCAAAATCGATCAAATCTTAAAATACCGTAGAAGTACCCGGTTCAAAGCCATGAGTTGGATCCTACCGTGGGGTTGTCGTGCGAAGCACGCAATGCATTGTGTATTGAATTCACTCCCAATACGGGGGTTGGCGTGCGAAGCACGCAATGTTTTGTGTGTTGAAGATACTCCCAATATGCGGAATGGCGTGCGAATCATTTTGCAGCTATTCAGCACTGTCGTGAATAGACCTATTTCCCAAATTGTTGGTTGAAACCCAAAAACATAGGCCTATAAACTTAATTTTTGAAATTTGCTCAACTCACATCAGCGGTTCAGCTGCGTGGTCGAACTATTCATTATAAATCGAATCCGAAACACGAGATTACGAAAGCACGTTTCAACGTTCTCGCGGCTCGCGGCTCAAACCGGCTGTGCCGCTACTAGCCAACCTACAAACATTATATTTACTCACAGTTCCTTCTCTTGGAACAGGATGGTGCTCAGTTTTGACAGAACGTTAAGTGGATAATTAGCAGACGCTGATAGTTATGTTTTCAGTCCGGTATTGTCCGTCCCTCCGTTTCTCCCCGCTCCTCCACAAGGTAACTTGTGGAACAATTTTATTAAAATCTAACTGTACACACAGAGTTTATATCAGGGCGAAGAGGAGTCAGAGATGTTACAAATCTACGAGATGAACCATATTGTTCCGGGTAGTTGATACACGTTTTACGTAATTAATTTTGTAAGCTACCTTTGTCGATCAATACATGAAATAAACGACACCCTTCGCTGGCGTTTCAGAAAGATTTTTTCCAACGATAATTTAAAAAAAAATGACCAATAAAATGGACACTACGCTTCCTGTGTTTTCACTGGAGTCGAGAGTTTTAGATTGAGATCCTCGATACGCGGAACTCGTCTTACGATAGACTCTTCCGATTATCACGCCCACTTGAAGATTTAATCTTGATCCGATTAATTTCACTCCCGGTCTCTCGGAGCGACACGGAAGTCGGAATTAAAAACTTGTTCCTCTTCGCCCGCACCTGTGTAAACTGAAACACGTCTTCGGGAGTTGAAATTGATTTTTATCGATTCATTACTTTCCGAAACGATCGGATCGTCTGTTTCGAGGAAATGGCAAACGAGGGTTTCTTCGCTAAACATCTTCTTAAAAGATAGTAAAATTTAAAAACAATTCCGTTGCAAGTTTCTTATCTTATCTCTGATTGCTCAATTATAACTAAGCTTGGGAAATATCATGAAGCAGGCTCGATTTCAGGTAGAAAGCGCTCTGGGCAGATGATCTTTAGCCGACCCCATCTATTTCAGTTCCCCCAAACATAATTTGTTTAAATAATTTCATGCTTATCTATACTAATATTATAAACAGGTAAAATTTGTTGGGTTTTTTGATTTTATGTAGGTGGTAATCTCTGGAACTATTGAACCAATTGAACAAAATTAGTTTTACTAATAAAAAGCTTCACTATCCCTGAATAACATAGGTTATAATTCATTTTGATAAAAACATTTTTATTTAAATATTTGCAAATTTAGCCGGAAAAAATCTTAGGTTAGGCCTAAACTGAGGAAATAACACGTTTCTTGAATGTATTTATATTCATTACCATAGCAACCAAGTGAATAAAATAACAGATAAAACAGCTGTTTGCTCTAATATTTCTATTAACAGCTGATTTCAAACTTTGAAGCAATTATTAGCATTTCTACCTTTAAGGTTAGATTTTTATTATAGTGCCCTTTATTACATTAAAAGAAAATTTTTAGAAATATGCGGTTTTCTGCACATGTTAGGGTACATTAAGGGCTACAAATAAGCTAAGTTTGATCAAAATCGTTAGAGCCGTTTTTGAGAAATTTTGATTTTTCTAGTTTTTTTGGGAAATTTTTGGGGGGTAAAACCCCATAAAAAACAAAAATTAAAAAAAATGAAAAAAACGCCTGGAGATATTCCAGAACTACAACTACATACCAAATTTCATCAAAATCCGACTGTTGGTACGGTCTCCAGCTCTGTACACATCCTAACAAACACACAGACACACGGACAGAAATCACCAAAAACCACTTTTTTGGGTTCAGGAAGCACCAAAACAAATAATTCCACTAAAAATATTTTTAGGTTCTGGGAGCACCAACACAGATAATTCCACTAAACATTTTTTTGGGGTTCAGGGAGTACCAAAACAGATAATTCCAATAAAAATTCAAATTAGAAAATTTGGACGAAAACAATACTTTCTCCATATACTACGTATAGGGTGGAGAAAGTGAAAACTAAAAACATAACTACATTCGGACTGTTTCATCCTTTAAAACGAGTTTTTCAAAACATTTTGTTTCGCGATTAACACTGCTCCTATGGACGTCGAAATCCAAAATGGCCGTTAGGTTTGCCGAGCCTTAACAATTTGTAATACCAACATCTCAGTCATACAGCAGTCGCTATTTTAAAATACGCTCACTTATTTAGCTTCGTTCGCCTTCAAATATCCCAGAACATTTTAACATTTTGACAGATCGGCGTACCTAGCTGTTGTCTGTAATAAGGCTTTTACTATGCCGTGATTCTTGAGTACTTTTCAAACATTTGACGGATCGTTGAGCCTCTAATCACGCAACCACCCCCTTCCCAACTCATCCATCATCCTCATTAGGCCTCTGAAACCCCCAACACTGGCTGCTATATATCACACAACGCTTAACTAGGGAATGTTAAATTAAAACACTGGCACCGGAGTGATTTGTCATTAACAATTAACGTTTGTGGCTAATTTTAGAAAATATTATTTGGGCACGGTGTAAAGAAAGAACTGTTATTATTAAAATATACTTCTCTAGCACTAAAAAATACAAATTGTTGTATTCTACGAGCGAAATACTACTGTTAGACAAGGGAAATTAGCCAATAAATCCTAAAATAAATAAGCCAATAAATATATTTCTGCAGCACCGATCGAATTGTTTCCGGTATTGTGTTCGGAGAAGTCTCAGGGAACAAGTCTACATAATATTTTGTCGGCAGACAAAAAGTGCATTTTTGGGCATGCATTAAGTGCATCTAGAAGTGCATCATTTCCCATAATTTATAAAAATTGCATGAATTCATGAAACATTATAAAAATTTATATACAGGGGTTTTGGGGGTCGCAGATTCCGAATCTACCCTTGAAAAATATGCCCGACCACCCTGGGACACCCCAGGAGGGCAGGGGGTTCACTTCACCAAAACATTTCAAGGCCCACTGATTGCTTCTACTGCAATGAGAATGCTTCACTTTAACACTTGTTACCATGGGGGCAGGGGGGGGGGGCACTTCGGCAAAAAGCAAAGGGCTCAATAAATCACTCGAAAATGTACACTCGGGGGTTTTTGGGACCCTAATTCCGAATCTGCCCTTCAAAATTATGTCCGATAACCCTGGGACCCCCAAGGGGGCAGGGGGATGCACTTCGGCAAAAAGTAACAAAGTGAAACATTCTCATTGCAGTAGTAGAATCAATCAGTGGGCCTTCAAATGTTTTGTCGAAGTGCCTCCCCCTGCCCCCATGTGGGGTCCCAGGGTGGTCGGACATATTTTGCAAGGGCAGATTTGGAATATGCGACCCCCAAAACCCCTGTATACAAATTTTAATAAGTTTTCATGAATTCATAAAATGTTTATAAATTATGGGAAATGATGCACTTCTAGATGCACTTTATGCATGCCCAAAATGCAATTTTTGTCTCCCGACAAGGTATTACATGTAGACTTTTTTCCTGAGACTTCTCCTAATACAATTCCGAAAACCGCATCTCAATCGAGGCTGTAGAAAAATATTTAGTTACTCTGGATGATTTTGGTCTAATTTCCCTGGTCTATGTTGGCGACAACAAACACAACAATCGGTTCATTCAGCTGGACATGTTTAAAGCTGTAGCTTCCGAATTGGAAGAAAGGATATTCGCTTTAAACACTTTTTATAAGTGGTGTTACTGCAGTTTGTTAATGAATGGCGTTGACACTTTAATTCAAACCTACCCTAAACAGTGTATGCTGTACGAGATAAATTTAAATATCACGGATCTGTTATGGATGCACCAAGATGTGGCCGCCCATGCTGTACGAGATAAATTTAAATATCATGGATCTGTTATGGATGCACCAAGATGTGGCCGCCCAATAACAGTCTCAAGAGAGGAAAATAACTTGAGCGTATGTTTAGCTGTGACTCAAAGTCCAAGAGAATCAACTGGAGTTACAACGAAGGTCTGTGCAAATAATGTTATACACACTTAAATTTAAAGTTGACATTCCACGTTTAGTACGTAGACTACTTGAATCCCAGATCGACGTCTTTAGTTTTGTGAATTGATGATTAGCCAACACAAAAATGATCTCAGTTATTCAATAAAATTGTGTGGTCTGATGAGAACAATTTTAAGTTAAGAGGACATGATAACAGACATTGTAATTACTAGTATACTGAACATCTTTTCTTAGAGCAACAACTCTATCAACCAGGTGTGAGTGTTTGTGGGGCAATATCATAATTTGGCGTACTTGGACCATACTTTTACTTTCTCCCCCTACGTAGTAAATTTATGTGAAAAAGTATCGTTTTCGTATAAATTTTCGAATTTAAATTTTTAGCGGAATTATCTGTTTTGGTGCTCTTTGAACCCCAAAAAATTTTTAGTGGAATTACCTGTGTTCGTGCTCCCTGAACCCAAAAATATTTTTAGTGGAATTATTTGTTTTGGTGTTCCCTGAACCCAAAAAGGTGTTTTTTGGTGATGTCTGTCCGTGCGTCTGTTAGGATGTGTACATAGCTGGAGACCATACCAACGGTCTGATTTTGATGAAATTTGGTATGTAGGTGTAGTTCTGGAATGTCTCCAGGCGTTTTTTTTTCTTCAAATTTTCCATTTATAAGGGGTTTTAGGGGCAAAAAACGAGAAAAAACAAAATTTCTCAAAAAAGTATCTAACGATTTTCATAAAATTTGGCTTATTTGTAGCCCTTATTGTACCCTACCATATGCGAAAAACCGCATCTTTCTAAAAATTCTCGTTTAGCTAATAATAATAACAATAATTGATATTTTGGCTGAAAAGGGGGTTGCTTTTCAAAATTTTTCAGAACCTCTTTTCGTGCATCTATACAGGCTTAATTGACATGTTTGGTGCCAATTTGTTCGAAATCAATCGAATAGTTTTCGCTTTAGATAATAATAATAATAATATGTATTAGTTAATCTCCTACTTTAATATCACCTCTACTACTACTCCTTCTACAATTATGAAGTCACAGTGAATCTGTTTGATAATTTAAATATGTTTGTGAGAAAGTATGTGCCAGTTATAGGTACCGTTTACTTTTCACGGAACTGTGACAGGAGATAAATATTTGGATATGATTCAAAACTACTGGTACCAAAACTCATGATATGTGTTGAAATATTTCAGAAAAATTACTTCCAATATGATGGCGCTCCACCACATTATGCCAGCGCAGTCGGCGATTATTTGAACGAAACTTTTGAAAAAAAAGCGATTGGTCGAAGGGCAGATATTAAAATGCCTCAACGTTCATCAGGTATCACGGCCAATGGATTTTTCCGTAGGAGTGCCGTCAAAGCCACAGATCATTGACGAATTAACGAACTATGCCGTAGAGTATGTAACAGTGTTGCCGGAAGACTTGAAAGATGCATTAATGAAGAAGAAAAACAGTTTGAAACAAACAAATAATTGTAAATAAATTGTCTGTAATAAATTAAATAGATTTAGTATTTGTTTAAAGCAGTGCCAAGTGACGTTTGCGCCACTCTGTATATAAAAATGAATGTGGCTTTGCTTCTTTGTCCTCCATATACTCGCAAACTATTCGGCCGATTTTACTAAAACATTCGCATATTAATGTCGGGAGTGTTCAGACATAAAAATAAACTAAACCCTAAGGTAAAATAATTCGACCACGCAGCTGAACCGCTGACGTGAGTTGAGCAAATTTCCAAAATTAAGTTTATATGCCTATGTTTAAGGGTTTCAACCAACAATTTGGGAAATAGGTCTATTCATGATGGGGCTGAACGCAATATATTAGTAGAATTTGTTTTCACCTAGTGGTCTCGCGAGATTGCACCACTTGGCTTCGAACCGGGTACTTTTATGGTATTTTACGTTTTGGTCGATTTTGGGGGAACCAAGCGAGCTATAAGGTCGCGTAAAAAAACAAAATGTGCAGAATAACATCCTACATTTATATTTTTAGAAAAGACTCTAAAAAAAATTCATTCTCGTGGTAAAAATCTCAAAAAATAGTTACTTCCTGTCAAAAAACGTACTTCGGGTTGTTGGATTTTTTTGGCTAACGAACTCGTCCAAGCCACATAGACAACCAACACGTGTAAAAAATTTGGACCAAATCGGAGTGAAAATGCAGCCGCTAGAGTGCGAACACACATATATATATATATATATATACATATATATATACATATATATATGAATTTTAATGACACCCAAAACGTGTTCTGGGGACCATGATCGGTGCTCATTGACCGTGGTGCCCGACCTTGGGTGTCGCCGTAAGAATTACTGCAATAGATCACATTTCCTATGGAAGTTTCCTAATTATAACGAAAATAGTCGCAGTATAAGCTTTGATGGCTTCGTTACGCGACGGACACAGGAAACATTGAACAAAAAACGCAAACATAACCATTACATTTTATCGGACACAAAATCTCACATATTCGAACCCAAGTCGAGTAAAAACCAGTTTGTAATTACGCGTTTTTAATTCTCTCCTTTACAGTCTAATTGCTCTCAGCCTATTTACAAATTCACACAAGTCCGAATAACTCTAATAAAAACACTCCTCCCTGGTAATTTCGTACACTAAAATCCGTCGAGGATATTATTAAAACCACCAGTTAGCGAGGGTTCGGCTCCGAGCCGGCCCGCCAATAAAATGATTACCGGATAATTAAGGTTGTTTTGATTAGTACACGCTGTAAAATAATGTTCCCGAGTTCTATTGTCAGTCAGGAAGTAATTCAACACAATTGAAAACAGATTCTTATCGCGCGCGGCAATAAACTTTTGTGACTCGGAAAATTTAAAACATAACGAGGCTCGGTCATTCGTCGACTTTTGGTAATTGTTTGGGCTACGCGAATCTTGATTTGGTTACTTGTAAAAATAAACTGCCCGTAACTATCGTGCGTCGGTGAGAGAAACAGCTGGTTTATAACTTTGTTTGTTTAGGAGTTTAATTGGCTTTGTACTACAACCTCTACAATGGTGATCTTGGGTTGGTAAAGAGTTTTATATTGTACTCAGGAAGTTGTATGTAGAATCGTCACTACTGAACTTAAGTTTGTTTAATTTTTATTTCATCCTATAATGTTGCCTTACTGGATAGTTAATGACAATACTTCTAATTACCTTAAGGTGAATTCCGTCAAGTATCCTTGGTTTGATGTGGTTAGTATGTCTCTTTAATCACATTACGCGTTTCGACTTTTCAATTCAATCATTATCAAATGTTTCACAAATACACTTCACAAACACTTAAACGACATTAATCACAACACATTTAAAATTTATACACAAACACGGTCTAACATACATTGACGATCTAACAAAGTTGACGATCGAAAGTATTCGTGAACGGTCGCCGAAATTTTACAGATAACTGTTTGGTTATACAGAGTGTCCCCGAACTCTCTGGTCCACTTTTGTGGATTTGTTCCTGGGATCGAGATAAACATATTTCACAATATAAACATGGGTCTACGGTGCTTACTTTTTCGTCTGTCTGTGTATTTTTACAAAATAATTGAAATCCAGAGAACGGTTCGACCGATTGAGTTCAAACTTGACATACATACTTTACAATTATCTATTTAAGTAAAACTAGTGGACCGGGCAATGCTTCACTATTGCTTGATTTACCTAACCTAAAATTATATTCAGTTTTTGATCCAAATCAGTTGTTGATCAAAATCAGTTGTTGATCAAAATCAGCTGTTTTAAGCTTTTCATACGAACAGCTGTTTTTTGTGCCCCTGATAAAATCAAAAGAAATCTTTCTTCTTCTTCCTTAAGATTGACCTTCCATAAGATTAACATGGCAACTTTGAGGGCCACTGGGGCGAAGCCCTTAACATACATTGAGCTCATTTTAAGGAAAGCACAACTTCAGAGTAAAATGACACCAAAAACATCAAAATCGGTTAAAAACTCTAGGAGGAGTTCTACTCACAAAATAACCCCTAGCAAATTAATTATGTAATAAGATAAGCGGTTATATCCAATCATGCCTTTTAAAATGGCGAACGTTATAAGTAAAATAAGCGGTTATATCCAATCATGCCTTTTAAAATGGCGAACGTTAGAAAATTTCAAACCTAAATTATCCCAAAACCTTTTAAAAAAATGTCAAGATACCTTTTTTGTAGCCCTGTTAATTCCCTATCGGATGGTGTAACAGTCAAAACAATCGGAAGAAGGATAACAGTTAAGTTAAATATAATAACAGCATACCATACTCAACCACAATGTTGCTGTGTTTACTGTGTTGGTATTGGATGCTGGGTTGAACAAACCAATTACTACAATGTGTAGTAGCTATTAACAGTGTGTAGCTTAACTATTATTCTTCAACCGATTGTTTTGACAGTTACACCATGCGATAGAGAATAAAAAGAGCTACAAAAGATGTATTGAAATGTTTTGTAAAATGTACGGGTTTGTTCGAAAAATGTACGGGTAGTCCAAGTTTGAAATTTTCAAACAGCCGCCATTAAGAAAGGCATTGGTTACAAGAGTAACCCTCACTGCATGCGTGACAATGTATGTGAGTATATGTTATTAAACGCAGCTTTCTCTCACACATTCAAAATTACCAGATATATTATTTTTCTAGTATTCCTCCGCGAGCAACCAGTTGATGTGATAACCACCAGAGTACAGGTTAAATACTCGAGTAGGAACACACATTCGGCGCGTACATGTTTCCACAATAAAGCAGATTTTGTCGTCATAAATTATCAAAATTTATTGAAATTAATTTTATATTAAACTTTGAATGTGGTGAGATTTTACTTTTTTGGTATTTGCATTATAAATAAGAAAAAATCGCAAACTTTGATTTTGAATTAAGTTAAAGAACAAATTTAGTTAAAAACAAATTAAAAAAAAAAAAAAACGATATCCACATTCGGACTGTAATAACCTTTTTAATGAAATAATTTTCTGATCATTATTACTACATTTATCTTGTTTCGCGTTTAACATTGCTCTTATGGGAGTTGTAATTCAAAATGTTGACTGTGTCAGCCAAGCCTTAAAGGGAGGATACCCTGTCCGCCAAATTGAAAGTGATTCCCATAAGAGCAATGCTACAGAATAAGTAATTTTTTCCCGTTAATTCGTGGAATAAATTTAAAATTTTGGTTTCATTCTTAAGTACTGTCATATGCGGATGTTGATTGCTGAATACATTTTCAAAAACCGTTTTATTCTTTTCATAAATGTATGACATAAATAGTAGAAAATAGGTAACTTTATTAATTTTTTACTCAGTTGCAAAAAAAAGATATTGCAAAAAACCATTAGTAATCAACACTTACAATCTATTTTACTTTAAGAAAAAAATACAGCTTTCGTTTTTTTGACGAAAATAACACAAAAATATGCTTAAAAGTGAAAGTATGGTTAAGTTATTTCAACATTGAAATTGGTTTTGAATTTGGGAGCCGAGCCTTAAGAGGTATACTACTGAGAAAAAAAAGGACTTATCTGCTCTGTACAGGATGGACATTTAAAAATTAAGGATCTATAAGTCAGACCGTCCACGAAAACAGCTGGGTTAATTTTGGGGTTCTAATTAAAAATTTTAAAGTTGGGTGACTGGAAGGGGTAAGTTGATGCTCAATAAAAAAAACTCTGTTTTTCCCCCTGCAAACCAGGTAACTAGTTTTTTCCCACAATTTATTCTTTTATATACGGTGTAAATGTATTGTTGTAGTGACGTTTTTGGATACATTTGTTATTATTTACGAGACCATTAAAATATCTCTGATTTTTCTTGAGATAAAAAAACACCGACCACCTCTGCACCGCGGATTCTGTTCTGAAACAAATCAGATTTCATTAACTGTTTTAACCTCTCCTCTTCCAATAAAGTTTGTAATGCCGTTAGAGTTGACAGTTGGAAGAGGATGTACCCTCAACCCTCTTCTCGTCATTTATCATCCTCGAGGGCTGTTTCCACTCAAATCCCACCACTACTGTCACATTTCACTCACTCCGCTCGGCTTAAGTGGATCAGCGCGGTGATACATTGTTGTATCCATTCATCCAGTGTTCCGCTCCGAACTTGTGTCCGTCCTTGAATTAAACATTTCAAAATAATTTATCGGTTTTAAGATTTGTGGCGTTCGCTGACACGACTGTTTCCTGCCAGTGTATGACCGAAACTTATGCAGTTTCAAATGACAAATACAAATGTGAATATAGGGCAGACAGTCCGGGTACACTCCAACGATGGTCGACCACAAAAATATTTCATATATGTGGACATAGAGTCTGGGACTTTTCTGATTTACAGCTGGACTCTTTGTCCTCCTTTACGCTTATACCTTGTGATAACCTAACCTTACACTCTGTGAAGTAGCCAGAGACATATAAATTAAGATCAGGGTGTTAGGGTTTTCACTAATCAATGCGCAGCTAAATTTTATCGTCGTCCCTCGTCGTTGGCAACCTATGTGAACATGTCCCCGTCCTAAGCAGACTACGAGTCCGCACCTTTTCTAAATGACAACCGAGCTCTTCCTCCTTTACCCGTGAACCAGGTAACCAATGTTAATTCCCGTCTGAAGACACGGACCGCGAGCCAAAATGTATTCACTAACTTTATTCTCGGAGGGAGCAGAGTGGCCGTTAGAATCAAGGCGCTTGTCTAATCCACTTGTAACGCATGTTGTGCAGGTTCGAATCTAGTCACTGGCTATCGATTTAGGTGCTCTATACACTGCTCCCGGCTTCATTGGCTGAAACATACGCATTAGGCAAAACGAAAACAAATTTCAGCACTCTAGCTTGTAAAATGTGGAATTTGTTGTAAAAGGTTACTCCTTGGACAGTAGTGACGGAAATTCGATTTTTTCTATGGAACATTTGTGAACGAAATACAACATTTCAGTTCCCTAACTTAAAAGGAAGTAAAATAATTAATATTTATTGTTTAAAGGGTGGGAAACACAAGAAACAGTTGTGAACATTGTCAGATCTCTATACTCATTCGAGTTAAAAGTATATTGTTTTACGGTAATAACCTCACATTAGTGTTAGCTTGCTCTTGTGCTAGGTAATCGAAAATTTAGTTCACATCTGTCAAAGTAACGGTCTGGGCGTAACAGCACACATACAAATTGGACGAAGTACGAATTGTAGATTAAGTACTCATGAAAGATTTCCCGCCAATAACAAAAGTTTCATTGCAATTGGTTCATAAAACCGAAGCTAGTTCTGTAGCACTGTTTCGTCCCGGTATACAAAACCTCAATGGTTCATACAACCGGAGCTAATTCTATATCACTGTTTCGTCATGGTATTACAAACCCTCAATGGTTCATAAAACCGGAGCTAGTTCTGTAGCACTGTTTCGTCCTGGTATTACAAACCCTCAATGGTTCATAAAACCGGACCTAGTTCTGTAGCACTGTTTCGTCCTTGTATTACAAACCCTCAATGGTTCATAAAACCGGAGCTAGTTCCGTAGTACTGTTTTGTCCTGGTATTACAAACCCTCAATGGTTCATAAAACCGGAGCTAGTTCTGTAGCACTGTTTCGTACAACAACCAGAAGCGGGAACAATGTCACCTCTTGGAGGACTTTAAGAAGAGTCCCCTTTGAGGACAAGAAGTGTTAAAATTTGAAAAAACTATATATTTCTTTATTTTTGTTCTTAACTAAGGTTGTTTAGTAAAAAACAATTTTTTTCTTACTGTTTTTTTTAGTAAATATATATATATATGCATATATAAATACCTTAGTAAAATTATGCAAAACAGCCCCAGCCCTCAGACCAGATATATAATCATATAACGTTAGCTTGGCAGCGAGCCAACCAACGTATGCTTTACTTCCGCCCTCCTACCCTCAAACCACAGATATGATTAGATATCTGGTCTCTCTATCCTAGATTCGAACCCAGCATCTTTTGATCAGGAAGACGCAACGTTATCCACTAGGCTAAGGCTTGATTAAAGAAAATTGACAAATTAACAAAACTTCAGTTACTTTACTGTCGGTATTAATATTACGTGTAAAGTAAAAGTAAAGTAAAAGATATTTTATCAGCACCATCTAGTAGTGGTTATAGGAAGTTTGCTTGGTTGCTCTTAAGTTTGAATCTGTATAATTTGTATTCGTGAGTGGTTTATAATAATAACTTAGATCAGTTCTTATTAAGTTAAGTAATTAATTTAAAACAATATGCTACCCTTTAATAAAAAATGCTAACAAATCTACTCTTTTAATAAAAAATACTAACAAATCTACTCTTTTAATAAAAAATACTGAGAAATGAAACACTAGAACATGTTTTAAAAGATAATCTAGTTCAACTATGAATTATAGGTTGTGCTGCAACCTATTAGAACTATTTGGAACTACTGTACCACAATTTTTATATGTATTGGTCAGGGACTTGTGAGTCCCTTCAGGCATTTACAAGTTAGATTCCACTTTATTTGAAAAGAATATAAAATAATAACTGAGCGGGACGTGAGAGTCTCGTTGGGCAGGAAAGGATTAAGAGGTTTCATGACATTTTAAGTTAAAAACTGCGTCAGAAACAAGTTAGTACGAAGTGTATGTTTTTGCTGTTTTACGTTAGGTTAAATTATATAATTTTTGTACATTTTCTCTAGCACATTCAAGGTTTATCAATTTGGAAACAGAAATTACCAGCCTTTGTAATGTAGACAATATTTTGAAACAGTTCTCTTGCGGAAAATTGAATCCCAATATTATTTACCCCGTACATTCGAACAGATTCGTCCGGTACAGCAAGCAAACAAACAATCTCGTTAGCGTTTCCGAAACCAATGATTCAGTTTTACATCCGTAAACATCCCTTTTGACGGGAATTTAAAAGGGAAATATTGTAACAAATAAACTTGGTTCGGTAGCATACAGAACTATATTACCAATGATGGAGATGAAACGCCGCAGGCTGATCAGTGCATATTAATTGAGAGGGTAGGGGGTGGGGGGATGATAAATACAACGATTACAAATATGTACCCGCTCTGCTGCAAGCTTTAATGAGTTTTGATTGGCTCTACCGGCATCCGTTAAAACTCTGCAAAGGGAAAAATCAGCCCAATTATTCCATTGGCTCAGCGAAATATCACGCTTTTAATTTATGGATCTGGGCTGTTTGATCAAGCGACTAATAACTGTTTGGAAAATTTACAAAAAAATGTGTTTTACGAATTTAATGGATCGATGTAATGGGTTTGTATATTGAGTTGACGTGGTTGGTTGATGGAGTCGTTTATTATGCATTACAAGCTGCGGTGCCCGACTTCACTCGTTGTAGGAAATCATTAAGGGTCTTCTATACCTTACGTAAAACAGCAAAAATATGCACTTCGTACTACCGTGTTTCGGACGCCGTTTTTTAACCTAAAAAGTTGTGAAACATCTTAAATTGTTCTTAAACGCTGTGTGCTTTTGTCTTATATCTCATAATTGAAAGAAATCGACGGCAACTCCTTTTAATCAACAGTTTAAATGAGTAAAAATCTATTATTTTTAACGCATTTTTTGGGAGTTTTAAGCAATAATTGCCATATTTTAAGCTAACACGTAAAAAATATAAAGTCTTCTTTAAAACTTAAAGTAGTTTCCCAGATTATTAATTTATAAATAGAATCCGAAACACGTTATTACGAATGCATGTTTCAACGATTTTGCGGCTAAAGTAAGGCCTTTTGCATTGAAATCATACTGTTCACTCGGGAGATTTCTTCAAGGTAAAGAAGAGCCTTATGACATACACTATACAGGCCAGACAGTTTTATACTGTTTTGACGTCTGTACGTCTACTGTTTGTGTTCTAAAACACTGCAGTAGAATTTGTAAAAATCCAAAGCTATCATGTAAATAATGATATTTTGTCAACTTGGATACAAACCAACCACTGTTTGCTTAATTACCGCCATCCTTTCCTCTTTTACTGACGCCGTAAGAGGGTTAATTTAAGAAAATGCACGTATGGAAAAATAAGGTATCTCTTTTTCTGATCTAAATTTTTGGTATACATCACAATTAATTGTAATTTGGCGTAATGTAGGTTCAGCCTTCAGGATTGTATGGTTTACATAATTAATTATGAATAAGATTTATTACTTTATTATTCTCTCTCCGTCAAAATATTTTTAATAAATACAATTGGATTCAACGACTGTTAATGGGCGTTTTAATATTTCGACTGTTAAACGTCATCATCAAGGTAAAAATCATCAATTTGTTATTGGTCAGTCGTTTATGGGAGTTGTCTTTTCTTTAAATTACTTGTTATTTACAATTAGAACACATTTTACACTCTAAAATTAATAGCACAATTTCAGACAACTTGAATTCTGAAGGCTCGGCAGACCTAGAAAACATCTTGAATTTCAACTCCCATAAGAGCAATACTAAACGTGTAACAAGACTGAGTAATAATGATCAGAAAACTATTCTGAATATGTTATTTTATAGGTTAAGAGAGTCTGAAAGTGGTTATTATTTAGTTTTTAAAATTTGTGTTGAACTAAATTTAATCTTTGAACTAACTCAAACCCAAAGTATGCGATTTTGTTTCTTTTTCAATAATGCAAATTTCCAAAATGTAAAAACTTCACCACATTTGAAGTTTTATTACCTTACAAATAAAAGCAATTTCAATAAATTTGGATAATTTATGACGAAAAATCAACTTTTTGTGGAAGCAGTACGCTGAATTTATCTACCTACTCGAGCGTTTCGCCTGCATTCTGGTGGTTATCACATCAACTTTTTGCTCGCGGATTAATACTAGAAAAATAAAATATCTGGTAATTTTGAACGTGTGAGAGAATGCTGTGTTTAAGAACACATACTCACATACATTGTCACGCATGCGCATTTCAGTATGGTTACGTCTGAAACCTCCATTTTCCGCCTTTAGAAGCTGCCCTATATTTGCTAGCGGAAGAATGAAACGCGCACAAACTCAATGCGAGCAGTGTAAAGCTCTGCCACTTGGAGAGCTGCGGTCAACTCATATTTTTTTACTCCTGCCGAGCCTTAAGGTTTATCTTGACGGAGAGAAAAATTAAGGTGATGTACAGCGACTTTTGGTTTCGACGAAAACTCTACTACGTATTTTGTATCTAAATAAAGAATCGAAGAAAAATAAATTTTAGTAGAGAGGTTTTTGAAAAAAAAAAAAAAAAAACACACAAACATAGGTAGAGTGTTATATTGTTTTATATGTATTTTAAAAGAGAGCGTTTTCAACGTTCCCCTAATGTTACCCGTAATTTTTATTGATCAAGGTCGTTGGCTATAATGTCAGCAAACCCGATGCGACTCGTAGCAAAATCAACTATTCCATCAGTTAGTAAACAACCTAATTCTAATTCTGACTTATTTACAGTAAAAACATTTCTCTTCCAACAACTTAAACGATTCAATTTACAACGGACTTTTTAATAAAAGTTTTGATTGAATAATGGAATTGATAAATGCTTTACCCCAGTGCAATCCCCTCGCTTCGGCTCGGCATGGCGGCTAACTTTGTTTCCAAGGGTGTCGCTAACACATGTTCCCATCTGTTGAAGCGCGTAGTCAAATATAAGAAAATAAATGGAATCCTCCCTTCTGTCATTTATCACTAAACAACTGTATACAGGGTGCCTTGAAAGTCTAAACAAACTGAACTTATTGCTCTCCACGTCACTTTAAACAGATAGAGAGTTATTAGGAAATGTGAGACCACACACTTTATGTACAGAATTAAACTGGTTTATAACCTAAATATGTCCTCGTCAAGAGATGTTTAATCCGTATATATAAAAGGCTAGGGGAAACTCTGCATGCTCCGCACGCCAACCCCGTTGGGACCTTCTATACACATAATCATGTTATGTTTTCTTTATAATAAAGGTGTAGGATTTAATAATAATCCCATACAGCTAAGACGATAAATAATGTTAAATGTTCAAAACAAATTATTTCCTACATTTTATAACAGCAGTTATAATAATGGAAGAATCTGCAAGGCTCAGGTCTACACTTTAATAAAAACCTAACCTAAAAGTTAGAAATACAAATAGTTGCTTCAAAGTGTGAAATCAGGTGTTAATGGAAATATTAGAGTAAACAACTGTTTTGTCTGTTATTTTATTCAATTGCTTGCTATGGTAATTCATCAGTCAAGGCCTAACCTAAGAATTTTTTCCGACTAAATTTACATTATTGAAATAAAAAATGTTTTTATCAAGATGAATTATAGCCTATGTTACTCAGGGATAGTGAAGTTTTTTATTAGTAAAACTATGTTTTCAATCGGTTCAGTAGTTCCAGAGATCCCCCCCTACATACAAACAAACAAATTTTACCTCTATAATATTAGTATAGAAGAAGTACTGACTGCCTGATTCAAAATCAACGAAAGCAGAAAACTATGATAGCTAGAGCCTTCAAATTTATAAATTTGCAGGGTACCTTCATTCCAAGGTGACTAGAGCTACAAGGTATGCTCGATCTCCAGATTTGACGGACAACGAGATTGAGGCTGATGACGTCACGCTGTGACCCCCGCCGACATTGTTTGATTCGAGCGCACGTAACGTTTAAACTAAAACTGCTGTACCTCTGCTAAATTAGATAACATATTACAAAATAGTTTATTCTTATACCAAATTTTACGTTAGATCATGAAGACTCTAACAGTGTAAGTATGAATGTTCTAAAAGAAATTGAACTATATAGTTTATATTAATAAACTTTCTTATGTTAAGGTTGTGTAGTCGAAAATATACAAAGCGGTGAACTTTTTTATTTTTTGGTCAGGAAAACAATTCCTGCGGGAAAAATGTAGGTAAAAGTTTAAATTTTAATAATATTTGGTTTTTATTTATTTAGGGCCATTAGATATTTTTTGGCAATGAGTTTATTACGATGATGTTTTAAATCAGCGCTAGCGCTTCAGAACCCGCCGGGCGCTCGAATTAAACAATGTCGACGGGGGTCACTGTGTGACGTCACAGCTTCAACTAGAGTGACATATGGGTGGTATAGGGATCGAGCATACCTTGTAGCTCTCTACACTTTGCCTCCATTCTACTATGAGGAAGTGCAGTAAGAAAGGACTAGTGTTCCCGGAAAGCTTCGCCATTGCTTGATTTCAGTGTATAAAAAAATATATTTAGATTCAATTAAATTTATAGGCTAGAAATAGAAAAATATTTACTTTCTTACGACAGCTGTTTATTTAAGTGAGATTACTTGACAGGTGTTTTTTTAAGTTAGGTTACTATTTAAGATAAAACACATGTATCATAATAAACTAAATAAAATATTTCTTCCATAAGATAAATGGGAAGTTCGATGCCTAAGGGGACAGACTACAAAGTGATTGAGGATAAAACAAATGACTTTTGGAACAACTTGAGAAAAATCCCTTTGATTTTACATATCAATCGCGAAAATATGCCAAGAAATAAAAGCGTGGCTGAGTTCACAAAAAATTTCTTAAGGAATTAAGAAGTAAGATTTTGCAAGATATTGATTTAAAGGTTGAAAATGGTTAATATATGGAGTTTATTCACAGCCCTATACCAGATAAACCAGCTGATTTGAATCATAGTTTGGCAATAAAATTCTAGTCGTGGCTTATTCTGAACACTCGTTTTTGAAAGCATTTACATTCATTACCATAGCAACCAACTTAGAAAATTAGCTGCGTGATGGAATTATTTTGTGTTGGGTTGTTTTAGGGGTAATTAAGGGGGTTTTAGGGTAAATTCGAGTGATAACCTAAGCAAAGGTTAAATTACATACCTAATTGACGAATTGATTGATGATCCGGGATAGGAACAACTACAGTTACGCCATTAGGTGTGAATATTTTGTTCCACATTCCACATTTGGTTCCCTTTATAGATGTCTGTAGATCTGAAAAAATGCAAATGAAATATTGTAATAATTCCAAAACTATTAAATTTGATGCTTTTAAAAGATTTTTTAAAGCGAAGAGATCAATAAATTTACACAATAATCTAACTGAATGGTTTTGTTATCTTTAACATTTTCAAAGAATTTAACGTAATTTTCGGAACCATGTTCGGTAAAACTCAATTCAACAGACTGACTACCTCGTGTATACGACATTGAAGACAATCTTAATTCTTATTTTGCAGCCTACAGTGGTGTTATTAAACATTGTAGAACTTGATAGAATAAACCTTGAACACAAAATCTCACAACTAATACGTGTATTAACTCAAACGCCTTTCAACGACAAAGTCACCATCTTCAGTGATGCTCAGGCTACAATAGTCAAACTATAACTAACCTAACAGTGTTTCATGTCCCGTATTTATACAAAACTCAAAAGGGCGTGGCTTAAGACTACGTTACAGTAGTGGGGCGT
>JAGFPH010000724.1:165938-197149 GCA_018207615.1 Philaenus spumarius
TTACGTATTTACTGACACGTGTTGTTACTTATTTATAACCCTTATTGTAACATATTTAATTCTAGTATTGTCACATGTTTACTGTCCAGTATTGTCACATATTTACTGTAAAGTATTGTTACACATTTACTGACCAGTACTATTATATATTTATAAATCCTATTGTCAATTATTTACTGTCCAGTATTGTTACATATTTCCTGACAAGTATTGTTAGATATTTACTGACCAGTATTGTTACACATTTACTGACAAGTATTGTTACATATTTTCTGTCCAATATTGTTTTTATTATCGGTATAGTTACACATTTACTGACCAAAATTGTTACATATTACTAACCAGTATTGTTAATATCTGTCGCAAGTTCTATTAAATCATCAGTATTTAATGATTTTTAAGTGCAAAAAACGCGGAAGATTATTTATGTTTAACAAAAAATCCTTAAAATAGTTTATGCGCTATCGCAGCAGGGGCTTAGGCAGATTATTTCCCATCTCCTTCCTTGTTAAACTTGCTAATTTTAATAAACTCACCGCATATTTTCACTTTATTTTTGGAACGCAAGAAGGGAAAACTTTTAATAACACATAAACTACGCCATTTAAAGTACATCGTCCAGTCATAACTTTCCATTGGTATTAATTTCTCAGCACGTTGAAAATCTTCGCCCAATGTTTTCCGCCCCTAATTACATTTTCCTTCCAACCCTCCATCCCTTTTCCTTAAATACGCAGGAATTTTTGTTCAAATCAAATAAAACCTGTTTTGAAAATATATTTGTACAACAGATTCTTGTTCACACATACAACAAATCACGAGGAAACGTTTCGCGAGTTATTGCTTTACTGTTTAGAGTAGGACGTCCTGCAAGTGATAAATATCGCGCAAGAAACTGTCACAATTTACTGTCGCAAGTTCTAACAAGTAAAAACCGTTAACACACGCATTCTAGCTATCGCGGTTACTGTTGCAATTTACTTGGCGTAAGCTTGAACGTGTAGCAGCAGCATTAATTAGCGAATTTCCATAGGAAAAATGAGCTATTGCAGTGGAAATCATATATATATATGTGTTCGCACTCCAGCGACTGCAGTTTAAATCCGATTTGGTTCAAATTTGGTGCACTTGTTGGTTGGCTACGTCGCTCGGACGAGTTCGTTGGCCAAAAAAATCCAACAACCGGAAGCAAATTTTTTGACTGAAAGTAATTATTTTTTGAGATTTTTAATCGAGAATTATTTTTTAGAGTTTTTTCTACATATATAAATGTAGGATGTTATTCTGCAAATTTTGTTTTTTTACGCGACCTGATAGCTCGCTTGGTTCACCCAAAATCGATCAAAACGTAAAATACCATAAAAGTACCCCAGGATCAAAGCCATGTGGTGGATTTTACCATGGGGTTGGCGTGCGAAGCACTCAATTCATTGTGTATTGAAGTCACTCGCAATATGGGGGTTGGCGTGCGAAGCACGCAATGCTTTCTGTATTGAAGATAATCCCAATATGCGGAATGGCGTGCGAAGCATTTTGCAGCTATTCAGCACCGTCGTGAATAGACCTATTTCCCAAATTCTTGGTTGAAACCCTATAACATAGGCATATAAACTTAATTTTGGAAATTTGCTCAACTCACGTCAGCGGTTCAGCTGCGTGGTCGAATTATTTTATAAATGCAGGAAAATAAAAAAAATGGACGTGCTTAAGACCACACGTTGCAAGTGATAACTTCTATGACCGATTTATATTTTTATCAGTATTAATATTAGTGGAGAATAAGGGTCAACAAATTACACAAGTCAATATATTGCCAAAAAATATTATATCATATTTTGAAATTGCGTAATTAATTATTCAAATAAAAAATTATTCTTAACTCCTAAAAATTGTAAGTAAGTAATTTAAGTATATTTTCAGTTATCAGTAAATCTGCAGAACATTATATTTAATATTTTTTCTCACACTATACATTACACATCTTTTTTCCATTTAAAGCGTGTATATAATCTAATTATATGAAACTATAAATAATCAATATGAAAATTTACCATATTCCATTCGTTTAATTCAAAATAGAGTAAAGTCTTTAGCTTTACCTAAAAAAAATGTGATATGGTTTTAAATTTCCTATAATTTATAAGAAATTGTAGAAACTTTATAAATTGTTAATTATTGAAAATTGTTAATTATCTTAAAATGTGTTAATTTTTCAAAAAATAATATGATTTCCTTTCTGTCTATCAGATTTAAAAATGCGTAACAAAGGTTATACATTTTCCATTTAAAAAAGTTATAGAAAAGTTATGGAAAAATCCTCAAATAATAATAAATTAAATTGTAACTGTCAATGTACTTACCGACTTTCTGTATTAACGAATCCAACAAAGAAAATTCAACACTCTTATCTACATCATAAGTCACTTTCTATGTATATAGTAAATCACGTGAAAAGAGGTGACGAAATAGTTATAACAGAAATTTTAGTACTATTAAAACATAAAACAACGATTTTAAGTTATATTTTGGACTTATTCAAATTAACTAATTTATTAATGATACTAAAAGTATTTATTAGGCCTACTACTTAATTTATTAATTAAGTTAATTTATTCAAATGATACTAAAAGTATTCAAACGGCCAAATAAAAACCGTTAAAACTTTCACTGATGTACAACATACTCGAAGTTACGATGAGTAAATGGCCTATGGGATAGTAGTTCTGAGTAATCGTAGGTGGCAGCACACAATAACGTTTTAAGATGACCGCACCAACACAATTTCACATATTTAAAGCAGAAGACCGTTAGAACACTCGTCGATTCACACCATACTCGCACATTAAGCTGATAAGAACAGATACTACACTTTGACCTTAGCCAAGAGACCGAGAAGCGATACTATTACAAGGCACTTTGAGTAACCAGTTAAAACGTTCCTAGTCTGAAATAGCGCAAAGTTTATATACATTGTAATTTTGTATACCGGTTGTGTTAAGAAAGAGCACGGTTTCCGGGCGAATTGCTTTCAGGATTACGTTTGAAACGTTACTAGCTACATTTTAACACGGAAGCACGCGCTTATATGTCTATATATACTATGCATCGCCTATTCCCTCTCCACGCTCTGACTTGTGTCTACGCAAAAAGTTCGCGACACGAGATTTCAGAAACATAGTCTAGCGAAAGTGCCCAACGGGTCAATAGAAGTTATGACTTCAAAAATATTTACTTTGGATAGGTTATGTGTCAGAGTGTTAGTAGAGATTGCGGTGATATAGCACGAAGAAATCAAAGAGCTGGCTTTAGTCACGTGACCACCTTGATCACCCACTCTCAAACCACATAATGCAAACACCAATAGCCCAAAACTTATAATAATTAATATGAATAATAATAAAAAAATTATCAATATGCATTAATGAAGGAATATTCAATCAAAACTACAAAGCAGAAACAAGCCAGACGTTCGAGATAAATTATCAAGTAACCAGGATGTTTAAGCGGAGCAACAATCACATGTGTGCTGTATTGAATTTCTTCAAACGTCAAATAGCTCAAACGCGTTATTTCATGAGAATCAATGAAGCCTGCGAGAAAAAATTATGCAAGATATGTCAATTGTGCAGGAATGATAAAATAATCAGAACAATCAAAAGTCAAATCGTATGGTGGGAAATATTTTTGAGAGAATGGAGGTCTGTCATCAAAAAACATTCAAAGTGAGTAACACAGGGAGTAGACATTCCAATGTGCATGATTAGAATCTTATCATCATCATTATTTAATCATCAAACATTTTTATAGAGTCCTAAATCATCCATTATAAATGCAACCATAAAGTAGAGTGTTTAGTGAAAATAAATAAGTCAATAAGTGAAAGTGCCTAATGTGTGGGAATGTGAGCGACTATGCAAGTAGATTTAAAAATGGCATTGTTGTAAGACAGACCTTGAGAGTTAATTAATATCAAACGAAATCATATCCAGGGTATAAAACTGAAATTATAAAATCACTAGAACATAAATAAACGTGTGTCGGGGGTGCTTGATTAGAATTACCTACAAAGAGGGTTTTTACTAAATACCTAACAAGCAATTGAAATCAGTTCTGATTCAACTTAGAAAGTATAATAACTTGCATTTATTAAGACTTTCGAAAAATAAATGGATATTTATTATGTACTGGTGATCAAAATAAGATCCAAATTAGCATTAGATTCCATAAATTAAATGTTATGAGAGTTGGAGATTAGTTAACTAAAATCAAGTTAAATTTTGATTCCTAATTCGAATCTGGTAGAAATCCCCAAAATTCAGACCTTTCATAGAACTACATAGATTTCAAAAACCTTAAATAAATAAATTCAACTTATGTTGAATGCACCTATTCAACACCTTACACGATGAAGGCTTAACTTTGAAATCATCTAACAATAACTATGCCTTACAAAAGAAGCAATATCCTCGAACGCGTAATTTCTCGTGTAAAAACATTTGCAGTGGCGAGCGAGATATATTCTAAGCTGCAGTAACAGTTGCAAGTGGATTTGAATGTGTTTACACTTGTAGCAAATTGCATAACTATCTCGAGTTTGGTTGTAGAACTGTTTACACTAGTGACTTACTAACTTGGATGAGTAAACCAGCCTAACAGTATCTTTGTTGGAAATTGCGTCCAAGGCAATCTGAGGTTTGGCTCAGAAAGCGTGAAGGTAAGCTCAGCTTTCAGATCTCACAATTGAGGATAAGAAATGATGGAATCAACTCGTTTTTAGAATTGTGGAACATTCGGTGACATCACGGATATGTAGAGTACCCGACCCAGTTGTTTTCTGGGCATTGTATTTTCAGCCAACACTGTAGAAGATACAGACAGAGTCTCTGGGTCTCTGCATGATTCTGACAAATTAGGTGATGTTTTCTTTTTCTGTATTAGGTGGAAAATACAGAGGCGTATCGGACTGTTTAGATATGAAGTTTTTACAAGAGGTTATTGGCTGGTCACAGTTCTTTCGATCTACTTGGTTTCAAGTTTATCCTTCGCTTAGAAAAGACTACTCTAGTTGAGGTAGAATTTAGCCCAGAAGAAGATAAAACCACTTGTTAGTGGTTGAGGTACAAGAAAGGGTACGGCTCGAAGTAATGTGTCTCCGAAAACGTGACGAGGAGGCGAGGTGATTTGGTGGTTGGCGTTCACAAAGAGAGCCTGGACCTCTTGGACGGATTAAGATACTTATTAATACCACGGAAAAATATCTCATATTGGTTAAAACTACACATACTTTGAAGTATTTCTCTCTTTACTTCAAGTAATCAAATTTTAATGTTCCCCAATTAAGGCTCGGCAGTCCTAACGTCCATTTTTGATTTCAACATCCAAAAGAGCAATGTTAAACGCGTAATAAGGTTACTGGAGTAATAATGATCAGAAAATTATTCTGAATATCTCATTTTAAAGGATGGAACAGTCCGAATGTGGTTAGGTTTTTAGTTTTTAAAATTAGTTTTTTACTAAATTTGATCTTTGGCTTAGGTCAAAATCAAAGTTTAGAGATATTTTTTTCAATACTGCAATTATCAAAAATGTAAAAAGGTTAACACATTAAAAATGTAAGCACCTCTAAAGTAAAATTAATTTCAAACAATTTGGATTATTCACGGCTAAACAATCTGCTTTTCTTCAATTCTTTTAGCAGCCTTAACAGCAACATACACACATAATTTTAATCTTTCAATTGCCGTTTATTATTAGATTGTTTTTTATACAAATATTTACTGTTTCCATAAATTTAATGTTAATATAATAAAGGTATAGAACTAATTATAACATCAAAGCTAAGATGGTAAACACAGTTACATGTACATTAATTGTAAATACATTCAATAAACATAAAATGTTAGTTCATCCGTCTAGGCCTAACCTAAAATTATTGTGTGTTTAATTTATTTTACCTGACTTAACGGCAACATACATACAATAATTTTAGGTTAGGCGTAGACTTAAAATTACTTTCCATTCCCAACCTAAAATTTAAACGCTTGACGAATGACGGCCAAAAAACAACGAAATCGTGTTTTCCGATTTTGCCCCATTTTGTTTTACTATTTAAAAAAAATATTAATTATTATTCTTTTTGGATTCAGAATTAAATAAGCTTTCAAACGATATGCCACAGAACGATATTTGTTTGAACCACTCGAAATCAATTTTGAAAAATCAAAATGGCTGCAACTCAAAAATGTTATATACGCCCAAATATCATTGTGTGAAATAACATTTTTGAGCTTAACATTTGAAAGGTTATTTAATTCTAAATCCAAAAAGAATAATAATTAGTATAACAAAAAAATAATACAGCAAAATGGGGTAAAATCGGAAAACACGATTTCGTTGTTTTTTGGCCGCCGTTTTTAATCGGTTAAAGATATGGATGTGCAAATTTCACCGCTGGTTTTCTTTTGAAATTCTACTTCCAAATAATGTATCACATGACCACCTTCCCATTAAAAAAACAAAGTTACATTCAAAATGGCGGATCCAAGATGGCGGATATTTTTTTTTTTAATCTTAATAAAATATTATTTTTACATAGAGTAGGTTCCTCAGTCACACCTATCTTCAAATTTTCTTTACATACGAAATATTAAACCAGTGCGGGACTTTTTGTACACCCCGTATATCTGTTTGTTTTCAATGTGTGAGAGAGAGCTGTGATTAACACAATTTATAGATTTGTCAATATATCCTGTAAATGTGGGTTTTGCAACTTAATATTAGCATTTGCGTGAGCCCCTTAGTTAAACTGCCCTATATTTGCAAGCGGAAGAATAAAGCGCTACTCAGACCCATCGCTAGTAGTGCAGAGCTCTGCCACTTGGAGAGCTGTAGTCAACTCTGAAATATTATTTCACTCCTGCCAAGCCTCAACCTCGCACCGCAGAAAACTTGGACCAAGTAAGGAATAGTTTAAAGGTAAAACTGCGTAACCTATACAAAATACAGAGAGAATTTAATATTATAGGAACCGTTTTGTGAAGCTACATCAAAGCATCTACAGGAAGTTATCAACAACCCACAGCTTTACATGTCTTCTCCACACAACAGTTTGCATTTTATATTCTCCTTATAAAACCTACACGGCTTTCATGTCTCTTTAAATTAAAGTTTTACCAGGGAAGCAGAACACACAAGGTGGTAAGGGACTTTTTCCCGTTAGGTGAACGTTACTTTTTGTATGGAGGAAAACAGTTAAATTAAAATGTGTGTTTACGGAATCGATCCAGAGAACGATTTTATACCTTTACTACATTTATCAAACGCAGCTCGTGCTTTCAGTGAGAAAATGTTGACTTTAAGTTCAAACAAACTTTCATAGAAGTTGTTATTTTACGGAGTATGTTTCAACGGATAGTAAATTATTCATAATAGTGCTCCAATAATAGAAGCAAAGTGAACTACTTTTACCAGAATAACTTTTGTAAATTTATTGGATGTCTAAACTTACGAAAGATAAAAAACTAAAAACTTGCATATTTTTCGAAGCGACCTCAGTATTTATAGTTGACAATGAAATTAAGGTGATATAGCTTTTGTTAAAAAAAAAGACAAACTTCATTTATATTTTTTTTACATGTTTTTTTAATTTCAAAAAATACAAAAAGTCGAAAGTTAAAAGGGACAATAAGCAGTATAATCGAAATTGTTTTGAAACAATCTCATTTATTGTTTTTCGGACTTCAATTAACGTTAGAACGTTTAGAACTCATTGAAAATCTGTTTTTGAAGTGTATAAGCCCAACTCCGTCTAAAGGTCGCGTAAAAAAACAAAATGTGCAGAATAACAACCTACATTTATATTTGTAGAAAAAACTCTAAAAAACCCATTCTCGTAGAAAAAACCTCAAAAAATAGTTTCTTCCGGTCAAAAAATGTGCTTCAGGTTGATGGATTTTTTTGGGTAACGAACTCGTCCAAGCGACGTAGACAACCAACATATGTACCATATTTGGACCAAATCGGACTTGAAATGCGGCCGCTAGATTGCGAACACATATATACATACATAGAATATACCAGGTGTCTTAAAAGTCCCACCCTCCCTCTTTCACTTTTGTGTTTGTTAAAACAAAATGGCGGCCCTAAACGTGTTGAAATAAATCGACATAATGTTGCTAATGTCTCGAAAAGGAAGAGTTATTAGAAAAATTTCAAGAGACAAAAAATGTTTATTTCAAAGAGCTTGACTTAAAATATTGCTTCCAAATCGATTTCGTAAATTTTAAGTCGACTCCTACATATAAAAAATAAAATCTACGAAATCGATTTGAAAGCAATTTGTTAGGTCAAGCACGTTGAAATAAACATTTTTTGTGTCTTAAAAAATTTTTCTAAAAACTCTTCCTTTTCGAGATATTAGCAACTTTATGTCGATTTATTTCAACACGTTTAGGGCCGCCATTTTCTTTTTGGGTGGTCCGATTTTTATTTTCTTTATGTCATTTTCCTAGTCTTAAATAGACCTTTAAAATGAAATACCACATGACCATCCTTCCCATTTAAACATTTTGAGTTGCCCCCAAAATCCCACATTTTTAGGGGACACACAAAATTTCCGATTGCTTCAAAAGATACTTTGGCTAAGTTAGTATCGTTCCCCAAAGGATATTTGTTTGTTTTAACAAACACAAAAGTTAAAGGGGAGGGGGTCTTTTAAGACACCTGGTATATGATTTTTAATGGCACCCTAAAACGTGTTCTGGGGACTATGATAGGTGCTAATTTGCTACTCCCGACCTTAGGTCTTACCATAAGGGTCACTACAATAGCTCATTTTTCCTAAGGAAATTCGCAAAATACTCAATGATATCCACATTCGGACTGTCCTAATCTTTAAACTTACATATTATTTAGAATAATTTTTACTTTCTCCCCCTATACCATAGTATATGGAGAAAGTATTGTATTCGTCAAAATTTTCGAGTTTGAGTTTTTGGTGGAAATATCCGTTTTGGGTCCCCCTGAACCTAAAAAAGTGGTTTTCGGAGTGATGTCTGTGTGTGTGTCTGTGTGTCTGTGTGGATGTTATCAGACCTAGAGCCTAAACCAGTCGTCCAATTTTGATGAAATTTGGTATGGAGGTACTAATCCACGGTATTTCCAGGCGTTTTTTCATTTTTGTGAATTTTTTATTTTTAAGGGTAATTTTCCCATAAAAACCCTTAAAATAACGAAAAAATCAATTTTTCTAAAAAACGGCTTTAACGATTTTGATTAAAATTTTATAGTTTATTAGGGACCTAAAGTACTATAAACTGTAAAATTTTAATCAAAATCGTTCGAGCCGTTTTTAAAAAAAGTTGGTTTTTCCGTTATTTTATGGATTTTTATGGGAAAACAACTTTAATACAAAATCACCTCTCCTACCCCACCCTACAAGTCACCGTGAATCTGTTTAATAGTTTAAATATGTTTGTGTGAAAGTATGTGCCAGTTCCTGGTACCGTTTATTTTATCATTATTACTCTAGTAATCCTGTTATGCGTTTAACATTGCTCTTATGGGAGTTGAAATTAAAGATGGCGGCTGGGTCTGCTGATCCTTAAGCTCTACGGCCAGATTATGTGCGAGTATTTAGTACAAGGCACTCATAGAATGACTTCTGAAAAATACCTACTTAATTTTGTACATTAGCTCTTTCAGAATGCTATACACATATTAAAAATTGTAAACAGTCGCCAAATAAAAAAAACCCTAAGATGTTACGTAATTCGAAAAAAAGATATCATCCGCTTCTTTTAAAAGAGCCACATACAGTTATGCTAAAAAACGCCACAGAATTCTGTTTATAATGCCACGAGTACCATTAATGTTAATCGATTCGGGGTGTACCAGAGCCTGCTAATTACTTGGTCAAACAACATTGTACGTAGTAAGATATTTAATAAATTGTTTAAAACAATTACACATAATTAATGCAAATAAATTAACACATGCACAGATAACAGATGTATACGTCTTATCTGAACAGGTTTTATTAATTTCTATCAAGTTGGTAACATTGTTTAAGTGTCACATATTAAGATTAGTTAGATCAATCAATGCGGCAACGCGTACCACACACATTATCACATTAATCATATGTCCGGAGTAGAAGTACGCCTTTCTAATGTAGAGAACAGTATTGTAGGAGTAATTATTGTAACGATTGTCTATTGTTAATACAAGCGTGGGACGTTTGAATGATTGTTTCATTTGTCAGAAATAGAATAAACACATAAGCTGCCAGATCGATAAATAGTTGGGTTAGGTAAGTAGACGGCGGAGATATATTATAGGCTGTCGTGCGTGTCTCCACGGTGTTGAAAATAATAATAATAATTTTATTTCTAGATCTTGCATTACAATCCTTCTTACATTCTTGGAAATTATACCAATTACCGCAACCAGTTTTAGGTAATTGGTTTGTAATAAAAAACAAAAAACAAAACAAAACAAAATCAAAACAAAAACATATAAATATACAAAATAAATTAGTCCTCCAATATCAACCAATTACTCCGGTGCCACTGCAGCTGTGTGTGATTCGCTGTAATACTACTTTCATTAAAAACACAATACTAGTAATAAAATTAACATTTTGACATAAACTAAAGTAAGAATACAATTTTACAAGGTAAAGACAAAAATACAGATGAGGTGCCACGCATATATGAGAAGAAGACCAAGCTCAGAATCCTCCTCGCCCCTCAAATTCATCAACAAAGAGATCCGTTCCGTTCCTCCTCATCATTCTTCAATGACACTAAACGTAAACAGCCAATCTTTCACTTCCCTCAGAAAATTATACAATTTACTAATTTGCTTCAGCTAACGACAAACAGAAAAGAACTTCGGAACCAGGTCTTATTAGTTTTAGGTCTTCTGACAAAACCTAGTGCATGACATCTAGTCCTGTAATATTGCTCGGTTGCATTATTACCACTTCTTTTATAAAAAGTTGTTAGTACGTTATACACAAAAAGATGTCTTAGGGGGAGTGTTTTATATCTGGCAAAGAGAAGGAAAGATGAAGAGATCCTGTTACTAAATGAAACAATCCGGATAAAATATTTTTGGTTTGAAATTAGTGGCTTTAAAGTTGTGATTGGTGCTCCACCCCAACACTCTATACCATACTGTAAACGAGAGTGTATTAAAGCGTAATAGAGTGTCTTCATCAAGTCACCATCACAAATATTCCTAAGAAAATAAAATTTCCTGATACTTCTTCTTAGTTCATTTTTAATATTAGTTATGTGTGACTTCCATGTTAATTTATTGTCAAGAGTGGTACCTAAATAATATTTGATTTCATCAGATTGCTCGACAGACGGACAGATGCATCCCGTAATCCCAGTACACAAATGATGATGTAAAACAAAACTCTCCGGATACCAGTGTCCTCTATACCCAAAGTTAACTACCTTGGTCTTCTCCGCATTTACTACCATACAATTTAAGACGCACCACTGATTCAACAATCTTAAATCTAAGTTAACATGTTTCTGGATTGCTTCCCTAGAGTTACCTACATACTGCAGAGCAATGTCATCAGCAAAAGCTGTTACTATTCCACGAACATTTTGCAGTAAAAGGTCGTTAATAAATATTAGAAATAAAACCACAGATAAAACCGAACCTTGAGGAACGCCCTTAGAGACTTCCCTTTCTCCAACCCTTACACGCTGTACCCTACCCCTGAGATGACTCGCAAACCAGTCCAGAGAAACTCCTCTCACTCCGGCCGCCTCCATTTTAAACAAAAGAATGCTATGGTCAACCAGGTCAAAAGCTTTAGAAAAGTCGACAAACAGACCAGACGTTTTGGAATCACCATTCATCGCCATGTAAACTCTGCCCACGAAGTCGGTCACGGCATCTTCCGTGCTTCTACCCTCAGTGAACCCATATTGTTTTTGGCTAAAGAATTTTGTTTTATTTAGAAAATGTAAAATTCTTACTTTTATCATTTTCTCAATGACTTTTGAAAACACAGACAATAAGGTGATCGGTCTGTAATTACCCGGCTCCTCTAAGTTTCTTTCTTAAAAAAAGTAATTAAGGACCCATTAATGAGTTTTGGGAATTAATTATTAATTTAAAACCAAAATATTTTAATCTTTACATTTTAGTACATAAGACTAATTAATTATCACTAAGTTTTGTTTAATTACGGCTGGACAGGAGTGAACAATATTTTTGAGTTGACAGCTCTCCAGTGGCAGAGCTGTACACTACTAGCATTGAGTTTCATTCTTCCGCTAGCAAATATAGGGCAGCTTCATGAAGGCGGAAACTAGAGTGTTACAGACGTAACCCTGATTGTAAACGTTCTGAAATGCGCATGCGTGACAATTTATGTGTTATTAAACACAGCTTTCTCTTACACATTAAAAATTATTTTTCTGGTATTCATCCGCGAGCAACAAGTTCATGTAATAACCACCAGAGTGCATTCTAAACACTCGAGTAGGAACCAAAATTCGGCGCGTACATGCTTCCATGATAAAGCAGATTTTTTCGTCATAAATTATCAAAATTTAATGAAATTACTTTTATTTGAAAAGTAATTAAAATTCGAATGTGGTGAGCTTTTTTTTATTTTTGACATTTGCATTATTTAAAAAGAAAAGAAATCGCAAACTTTAATATTGAGTCCAGTCAAAGAACGAATTAAGGGTCTGCTCCAGTAAACGAGAAAGCAACCGGAAACGCAACCGCTTCTCACTGTATCAGTATCTAAACAGTGCAATTTTTTGCAGCTGAATGCTTTGACATTGCCTCATTTCAAACCATTTTATAAGTCTATCTTTTGTAATTGAGTGTTGAAAAAAAAAACTGAATATTCTTTATAAAATTTCGGAGCCGGTTTGTAAATTATTTTTATTATTAATTTTGTATTGTGTTAGGAAAAAAAAATCAAACTTTGTACTTACAAAATGTCAATTATATAACGAATCAAAATCATTTAAAAAAATGTAAATTGCAAGACGGATGCGTATTGTGACTGTGCTTAAAATGAGACCTTACAAACAATTTTATGATAAAAAGTAAACGGAATAAATGGTTTGAAATTTAACATTGCTCTTATGGGATAAAAATCCAAGATGGCCGCCACTACAGCAGTCTCTTAAGTTAAAAACTATTTAAAAACCCTAAGTAATACAGACAATCGGACTGTCCTAACCATTAAAATGACATAATCAGAATAATTTTCTGATCATTATTACTTCAGTAATCTTGTTACGTGTTTAACAAGGGAGTTGAAATTCAAGATGGTGGCTGGGTCTGCCGAGTCTTATGATTATGATTCCCGTTCTATTTCGTTTCAAAAAGAGGCCGTAATTTTAAGGGGTTTTTAAATTGTACTACTTGTATTTTAAAGGGGTTTTAATTTTTTGTATATTTAATTTGTCTTGTGTAGAGTTTAGATTGAAGGCAAGGTGAGTTTGGAAAAAAATGAAAAAAATATACCATAATGCAAAATAAATACAGAATAGACATTACGATTTCGTTCTAGAGAATTTGTGTGTCAATAGGTTGGCATCCCTGCCGCAATATGGCGTGAAAGCGTACTATACATTTCCCCAACTTATACAATAATAATTCCACTGTTTGTTCTCAATATTAAGTTCAAATGAAGGGACGTCTCCGCACCATTAAAAACACAATGTCTTTATTTTAATCCCTCAAATAACGACGCGTTTTTATTGGCCATAATGTGAAATATTTTAGGGCTAAAGGCAAGTTTGGACCGGAGCTAAGCGCTGATTGAACGAGTGACATGAATGTTGGCGTTTAGGGTGATTCATTATATCTCTGTACCCTTCATTGCTGTTTTAATCAAACCTAGACTCTAGGTACGGTTAATTGCATGTGAAAAGTGTTTGGTAGCATAGCAGACGAAAACAATTCAACATAATTCAGCTAGAGAGCTCTACTACCTGTACATATACTAGCAAACCGTAGGACTATATACAGACAAATATTTGAGTTTAAAAAATGATGTTTTTTATGTATTATAAACTTAAAATCTACTTGATAGACAAATTATTAACATTTATCTAATGATATGAACACCTCTGCGTGCTTCCTATCAATAATAAACAAACCCTTATATATTATTTCTCAAAGGTATTTTTTTCGCCAAGCGATATCTCCCTTAATTCTTTATCCAAACTAATAATTCAAGCATCATTTTAAATCTTATGTTTCCCGCTATTGACGAAAAGTAGACAGATTGGCTATCTTAAAATAATTTATGTCTCTCTATTATATAAAAAAGTTTTTCTACTTCTTCTTCTCATAATTATAAAATAATGCTACTATCTAGCGAAACCGCTGCCAAGGGAACGGGCTTGGAAAAATTAGCGGGGAAAGAAGACCCTGTAGAGTCAGTAAGAAGCAAAATAAATCTCTCTGTTATATAAAAAAGTTTTTCTACTTCTTCTTCTCATAATTATAAAGTAATAAGAATAGATTAAATATACGTGTATTGCGTAGCGGAGACCATTGCATAACTTCCAGGCGCCGTGTATTGCGTAGCGCAGACGTATTGCATAACTTACAGGCGCATAAATTCATGAAGTCGATTATGAAGTCAAATTCAAGTCGAAAAAATAAACTTGAACGGGGCTCCTCGAAGAAGGAGTTGGGGTGGGGATCGGCGAACGGAGCGAGTTGGGGGCAAAGCTACCTTGTTTTCATAAACAAATTTATTTAAAAAACTTTTATATTAATACTTCATATGGTTCCTAATGAAAGGCGCCATCTATTAACAATCTGTTTAACTAGCATGACAGCTGTTAGATTGTTTACATTCTATATGCCAAGTGTAATCTATCACGCAAATCAATCAAATTAAATCAACGTAAAGCGTTATACATTTTTATAAACTGTTATTTATAAACCAACGTAAATAAATAAACTTCATTAACTGAATTAAATCAACGTATTAAATCAGGTAAGTGTAGGCCTACTCCTAACTTGCGAAAGATTCGCACGGGTCAGCTAGTTAAACATTATTCAGTCATCGTAACCCATGAAGATACACATACATGTAAGATGTGAAACATATATGAAAACTAAATAGTGTGGGTTTAAAGACAAATGTATCAATAAAAGGAAAGGTATTCACAAATTTTCAATTATAAAATTTGATATTACTAGTAAATCCCCGTGAAAAATCACAGGCGGATTAAATAGATACACATGAGAAATACATAATTTATACAAAATACTATTTAAACAACACATTTTATCTAGACCTACCTAACTATGCAGACGGGGATTTTTAACTCGGTAAATGTGTACAATTACAAGGACTATAAAACTGTAGGAATATTTGTTAAGATTTTGAGTTTACGTATATCATTATATATATTTAAAGAAAGATAAAAATATTATTTTTGAATTGCCTTTTATTTCATATTGATAGATCAAATGATTTAGAAGTTATTAATATTATAGGCTATCTTATTGATTGCAGTTGTAAACATAACCTCAAAGTATAATCTTCGATAGGTTTTGTTTGCGTATTACAGATGATGGGTGAAATCAGCTGTTATATTATTAAGTTAAACGAATATTATTTATTTCTTCTTTAAAAATGTTACTCCACGTACGCTACTCGTACGTACACTCGCTTCTATAGGAGTTGATTTGCTTACATTTATGAATCAGCTGCAAGTTGTCAGTTGTTAATTATGATTTTATTTCTGCTGCGAATGTACGATTTCTGTTTAACCTTGTAACATACAAATAATGTATTCAATATTATTTTGCATACACAGTTCTCGTTAAATGTTGGAAGTTATTCCAATGAATAGAGTTAACACGCACTAGTCACGCGGCTACACTACAATCACACCATTACACCAGGTCCAGCGGTTTTATCCTTTTACTTTCTCCACCCTATACGTAGTTTATGGAGAAAGTATTGTTTTCGTAAAAATGTTTGAATTTGAATTTTCAGTTGAATTATCTGTTTTGGTGCTCCCAGAACCCCAAAAAATGGTTTAGTGCAATTATCTGTGTTGGTGCTCCCTGAACCCAAAAATATTTTTAGTGGAATTTTTTGTTTTGGTGCTCCCTGAACCCAAAAAAGTGTTTTTAGAGTGGTGTCTGTCTGTCAGTCTGTCAGTATATATACACGACCAGAGAGGACACTATTGGTCCGATTTTCATGAAATTTGGTATGTAGGTAGTAAACCCTAATATCTCCAGGCGTTGTTTTCATTTTTTGGAATTTTTAATTTTTAAGGGTAATTTACCCCTAAAAACCCATAAAAAACTACAAAAATGCAAATTTCTCAAAAACGGCTCTAACGATTTTGATCAAATTTTCAGTATTTATAGTGCTTAAGATGCCAAACAAAATGACACCACCCGCTTTTATCAAAACTTCGGCGTTTTATAATCATGGGGAAATGTTTAAAAATAAACAAGTTTATGTTGTCAATCTAGCATCGCGGCGGCGGCCGCACGGGGTAGCACCATGGTAGCGATCACGGCCAGTAATTCAAAGGTCGCGCGATCGAATCCCGCCTAGGACAATAATTTTTTTATACGATTGACGTAGGTAGAATATTATTTTTTGTTTTGTTCTAAAAAGTAGTAAATAAAATTATTAAAAACAATATTATTTTGACTACAGTAAGTTGGGAGAAAGTTTGTGTCAGTTAACTGATACCGTTTATTTATTCTTCACACCATGTCTCGGCTCTGAAGCATCTCGAGGACATCGGAATTGATATGATTCCGTGCTCATGCTTCCATGCGCCAGATCTTGTGACTTCGGTGGCCATATCCATCTTAAAGTCTTTATGCAAGTTATCGTTATGCAGATACCACGGTGCGTCAACGATGCCCCTGAGTTCACTATTCTGAAATGTCTGAATCACTTTACTATTGGTCTTCTTGGCCTATACGCCCAGAATGGTTTTAACAGCTGTTTGTTTAAAAGCAGTTTGTTTGATAACTATCATTTGGAATTTCGTCCCAAAAGAAAATACATTCTTCTATATTTCAAGTTTAGTTCTGTTCATTTCATTTTGTCATGCGCTTTCCAATTCAACCTTGAATCTAGAGTCGTCCCCAAGTATTTTGCTTCTAATTTATATGGAATAACTTTCGTGTTTATTTGCTTTGGAACATTAATCACCGTTTTGTTTGTCAAATTTATTTTGAGTGGAAACACATTTCGTTTCATCTAAACTCTAATCTATACTTTTCTGAAGCTTCGGTGAGGCCTCCTTCACAGCGTCCCCAACGGCCAGCACAGCAGTATCGTCAGCAAACGTTGCCAATGCTGTTTCTTAGAAAATATGCTTTCTCCTTTACTGGAGCAGACCCTTAAGGTCAATCTAAACAGTGCAATTTCTTGCAGTTGAACGCTTTGGCATTGCCTCATTTCAAACCATTTTATAAGTCTATCTTTTGTAATTGAATGTTGAAAAAAAAACCTGAATATTCTTTTTAGAATTTTGGATCCGGCTTGCAAAATTATTTTTCATTATTAATTTTTTATTGTGTTAGGAAAAAATTCAAACTTCGTACTTACAAAATGTCAATTACATAACAAATCAAAAGTATTTAAAAAAAATGTATAATGCAAAACGGATGTGTATTGTGACTGTGCTTAAAATGAGACCTTGCAAACAATTTTATGATAAAAATTAAACGAATAAATGGTTTGAAATTTTACATTGCTCTTATGGGATAAAAATCCACTACAGCAGACCCTTAAGGTCTTTATGCAAGTCATCGTTACGCAGATACCACGGTGCGTCACGGCCCCTGAGTTCACTATTCTGAAATGTCTGAATCACTTTACTATTGGTCTTGGTGCATCCACAAAGCTGCAGCCTATACGTCCAGAATGGTTTTAACAACTGTTTGTATAAAATCAGTTTGTTTGATAACTCTAATTTGGATTTTCGTCCCAAAAGCCAATACATTCTTCTATGTTTCAAGTTTAGTTAAGTTCTTTTCATTTCGACAAGCGCTTTCCAATTCAACCTTGAATCTAGAGTCGTCCCCAAGTATTTTGCTTCTAATTCAGACGGAATAACTTGCGTGTTTATTAGCGAATTTCCATAGGAAAAATGAGCTATTGCAGTGGCCCTTATGGTAAGACCCAAGGTCGGGAGTACCAAATGAGCACCGATCATGGTCCCCAGAACACGTTTTGGGGCGTCATTAAAAATCATATATAAATGTATATATGTGTGCGCACTCTAACGGACGCATTTTACGTCCGATTTGGTCCAAATATGGTACACACGTTGGTTGTCTAAGTCACTTGGACGAGTTCGTTAGCCAAAAAAATTGACCGGAAGTAGACTACATTTTTTACCGGAAGTACCATGTATGTAGGTGTGCGCACTCTAACGGACGCATTCTATGTCCGATTTGGTCCAAATTTTTTACACAGATTGGTTTTCTAAGACGCTTAGACGAGTTCGTCAGCTAAAAAATTGACCGGAACTAGACCAAATTTTTGACCGGAAGTAACTTTATGTATAAGTGTGCGCACTCTAACGGACGCATTTTACGTCCGATTTGGTCCAAATTTGGTACACAGGTTGGTTTTCTAAGTCGCTTGGACGAGTTCGTTAGCCAAAAAAATTGAAAGGAAGTAGATCAAATTTGTGACCGGAAGTAACATGTATATATGTGTGCGCACTCTAACGGGCACATTTTACGTCCGATTTGTTCCAAATTTGTTACGCAGGTTGGTTTTCTAAGTTGCTTGGACGAATTCGTTAGCCAAAAAATTTACCGGAAGTAGACAAAATTTTTGACAGGAAGTAAAAAAATTTTGAGATTTTTCGTACTAGAATTAAATTTTTTTGAAGTTTTCTTTAAAAATTAGACATACGAAATACATATTTACATTTTGTTTTTTTACGTGACCTTAGAGCCCACCTGGTTCCCCCCAAAACAATCAAAACATAAAATACCGTAAAAGTACCAGAATTAAATCCACGGCTTTTACCGTGGTGACCGATGACAATATATTTGGTAGGCTACTTGCTGGCAGCACCTTCGTGAATAGATCAATTTCCCAAATAGTTGTTTGAAACCCAAAAACATATATAAATTTAATTTTGGAAATTCGCTCAAATCACGTCAGCGATTCAGCTGCGAGGTCGAATTATTTATATTGAGACATTAATCACTGTTTTGTTTGTCAAATTTATTCTGAGTGGAAACACATTTAGTTTCATCCGCCACTTTTTCATCTAAACTCTAATGTTATCTATACTTTTCTGAAGCTTTAGTGACGCTTCCTTCACCGCGTCCCCAACGGCACAGCAGTATCGTCAGCAAACGTTGCCAATGCTGTTTCTTCGTTTGCAGATACTGTATATCTCTTGTATATAGTAAATACAGGATAGGACCAAGGACAGTACCCTGTGGTACTCTTGCAGATATTGGTTTTAAACCTGAATATTCATTGTTTGGCACGAAACATCCCGTCCGACAAATAGGATCTGGTAGTACTGGTCTGGAAGATCTCTTTGCAACTTGTAGAGCAATGTTGTGAATACATCATTAACCTGGACATAGAAAATGTTTTTCAGGGTAATAAATATTTTTCTCTCTTTGTGAGACATGCAATTGTTTCTACTTAATTTGAACATTTATATTTTATAAAACTTGATTTATTGTGATTTAATAATGCTACTGATTAAATGAGAATACTTTATTTATATAATACAATTGTAATGCTACTATCATTCAATATACATCACTGCAGTATTGTTTTCCAAGGTTCAAAGGTAAAGAGAAAATAATTCAATCAAGCATTTGAACAGCTGACGTGAGTTAAGCGAATTTCCAAAATAAAATGTATATGTTTTAGGGTTTCAACCAACAATCACGAAGAACTGCGTGTACGAAATATATTAGTAGAATTTATGTGGCCCTCAGTCTCCAGCTTCGATTCGCGTTCTGCTTTGTTCCACTGCTACGAAAAAACTCGCTTTGCGAGTTTGCCTCTCGATCTCGAATTATGTACTGCTTTGCTTCGTTCGCAGCGTACAGCCTTGGATCAGAAGATAATCCACGTGGATTTTAACCGGGTACTTTTATGGTATTTTACGTTTTGATCGATTTTAGGGGAACCAAGCGAGCTATAAGGTCGTGTAACCAACAAAATGTGCATAATAATATCCTACATTAATTGTTTTAGATAAAACCCAAAAAGTTTCATTCTAGTAGGTCAAAAAATGGTCACTTCGGTCAAAAAACGCGCTTCCGTTTGTTGGATTTTTCTGGATGACAAACTCGTCCGAGCGATTTAAACAATTAATGTGTGTACCAAATTTTGACCAAATCGGACTTAAGGGTCTGCTGTAGTGGCGGCCATCTTGGATTTTTATAACATAAGAACAATGTAATATTTCAAACCATTTATTTCGTTTATTTTTTATCATACAATTGTTTGCAAGGTCTCATTTTAAGCACAGTCACAATACGCATCCGTCTCGCAATTTAATTTTTTTTAAATGCTTTTGATTTGTTTTATAATTGGCATTTTGTAAGTACAAAGTTTGATTTTCTTCCTAAAACAATACAAAATTAACAATGAAAAATAATTTGCATGCCGGATCCGAAATTTTATATAGAATATTCAGTTTTTGTTTTCAACTGTTAAATACAAAAGATAGACTTATACAATGGTTTGAAATGAGGCAATGTCAAAGCGTTCAGCTGCAAGAAATTGCACTATTTAGATAGATGTTTAGTGAGAAGCGCTTGCGTTTCCGGTTGCTTTCTCCTTTACTGGAGCAGTCCCTTAACCCTTTCCACTCGAATGTCGGGGCAGCCCCGTACCCTACTAATCCGCACGAACTCCTATGTCGGGCGACCCCCGAACTCGCTATGATAACGTTCTTTGATTGCATTTGAACAGCGGTAGTTACTTTGATGACCGCTAATGTTGAAGTTTGAGTTGTGCTGCTACCTGTGGAATTTTTTTAGGACCAGTTTGAGTTCAGTTTCTGTGGTAAATAAATCTTAGAAAATGTAATGTTTGCCGTCTTTGGCCGGTCTGTAAACAGCTGTCTGCTCTCGCCGTTGTTTGGTTTCTACTTACTTACGAAGTGTTTTAGTGAGTTTACGCGTTCTTTAGTTTTGTTGTACTAGGTTATCGTGTGTAATTTCACAATTTATTTTTCAATGTTGTTCTTTTTATAATGACGGCAGTTTGTTACAAAATGACTTTAGTGGCGACGGAACTTTGTTCCGTGATTAAAATATTACCAATCAGTTTTGATAAAAGCTTTTCTTACTTTTTTATCTTCATAATACTGTTGTTAAGCAATATAATAAATAGTTGAGGCAATTTTGTACAAGTTGGAGTCAAAACTAATTGTTTTCATTAAAACTCATTTTTTACAAAAAACTTGTTTTTCAATTATAATTTTTTTGTAATTTATTATTGTGTCTAAAACATGTGTAAACCACTTAATTTTGTTTATAATGATATAGACAACAAAAAACAAATATAGGTCTTCCCATTGAAAATTTTTCCAAAATTCTTGTTTATTCCGGTTTTTGTTACAAATTTATATTTTTTCAATAAATAAAAATTAAAAACATAGGGTATACTTGAAAATAAAAATATATGTTTTTTTTCATACCAATCTATAGGCCTACTTTAGTCATAGAAGAAACTACAAAAAAATCAGCCTTTTAGAACTGACAGAAATACTTTTTTTTGAGTAAACATGTTACAGTGCAATATTCGCTCAAAATTAATCTGACCTGATAGCAACACTAGGTCCCCAGTAATTCGAGTGGAAAGGGTTAAGGTATATCTAAACAGTGCAATTTTTATCCAATAAAAATCCAAGATGGCCGCCACTACAGCAGACCCTTAAAATACGGCCGTTAGAGTGCGAACACATATACAATTTTTAATGACACTCCAAAACCTGTTCTAAGGATCATGATCGGTGTTCATTCACTACTCCCGACTTTAAGTCTCACCATAAGGGTCACTTCAGTAGCTCATCTTTCCTATGGAAATTTGCTAATCACTTCCATCGCTGTTTCAACACACCCTCCGTTTTCTTTTTTGCAGCATCTACTGACTCAAAAAGTGTTTCTGTAGGCATTGATTCAACAGCGAAAAAAATAAAAGATGCTCTTCTGAACCGACCGCATAAGGAGGGATATTCCAGTGCTGTAAGGTTCTTTTCTGTGAAAGACTGCTTCACAGAAAGGACTAGCATTGGTGAAGAATGAAACCATTTTTTTCACATATGTCAACGTTTTTCCCGATTCTTTCTCCCAGTTTTATCAAACCTTTCTACCAAAAATACCGGTTGTGAACTTTTGTACCCATTCTTCCGAAATTACACTGACTATATACCGAACAATGTACTACTGCGTTGTAAACATAACCTCACATTATCTTGAACGTTGAATACAAAAGTAGGCCTACGATATATCCATCGCACAGACAAAAGCTTGCGATATAAAGGTAATTAGTAATGAAACGACATTCCAGAAGACGCAAAACACGACACCAAGTCGCTGGCAATGCAGAATACTAATTAATTAAGTTAAAGCAGCTACAATGCCTACACATTCCTTGCATAGTCACAGCTTAATGTATCACTCAGGGACTGGTACGGGGAGGATATGGGATGCCAATTACTTCAGAGTGTTTCCTGGTAGTACGTATATTCCCCATGTTCAAAAACTAGAACTTTAGATACCGGTACCATTGTAAAGATTTTGGAACGAAGTTCCTTAACGCGGGTTGCGGTAGGAGTTACCAAATATAAAATGCGTAACGAAAAAAAATTAATTGGTTGCTATGGCAGAGACAAATATAAAATACGAGTAACGAAAAAAGTGTTACCAAACTGGTTGCTATGGCAATGAATGTAAATACGTTTAAGAAAAATGTGATTTGGTTCATCAATTTTAATTAAAAGATGATCGGTTCCGTCCGGCGTAGTTCAGATACTATCGTCAAGCGCTAAAATTTTAGGTTAAGCCTAGAAAGTAATTTTAAATCTACGCCTAACCTAAAATTATTGTACGTATGCTGCCGTTAAGTCAGGTAAAATAAATTAAACATACACGCAATAATTTTAGGTTAGGCCTAGACGGATGAACCAACATTTTATGTTTATTGAATGTTTTTACAATGAATAGATACTTAACTATGTTTACCATCTTAGCTTTGATGTTATAATTAATTCTACATCTTTATTATAATAACATTAAACGTATGGAAACAGTAAATATTTGTATAAAAAACAAACTAATAATAAACGGCAGTTGAAAGATTAAAATTATGTGTGTATGTTGCCGTTAAGGCTAGTAAAAGAATTGCAGAAAATTCGTGATGAACTTCGTTCCTGACGGGGGTCCCACGACCGCACACTTTTACTTTTTTAAGAGCTTCAATTTGGTACATACTTTTCTCAGACCATTTTGAATAATGTTAACGTATTTTTAAGGAAGTTTTTTAATAATTCGACCACGCAGCTGAACCGCTGACTTGAGTTGAGGGAATTTCCAAAATTAAATTTGTACATTTTAGGTTTTCAACCAACAATTTGGATAATTAGTTTATTCATAAAGGCGCTGAATAGCTGCCTGTGTGCTCGAAATATTAGTAGAATTTGTTTGCATCCAAGCCTCCAGCTTAGATTCACGAGCTGCTTCGCTCGTAGCGTACAAGCTCGGCCTTAGGCCTCGGATCAAACCACATGGATTTGAACCGGGTACTTTTTGGTATTTCAAGTTTTAATTGATTTTGGGGGAACCAAGCGCGCTATAAGGTCATGTAAAAAAACGAAATGTGCAGAATAATAGCATACATATATTATTTTATATAAAACCCTAAAAAAGTTCCGTTCTAGTACGAAATCTCATTGTTGTTTAATTCTTTTGGCTGACGGACCAGTCTGAGCGACATAATCAACCGACGTGTGTACCAAATTTGGACCAAATCAGACTTAAATTGCAGCCGCTAGAGTGCGAACACATGCATATATATAGTCTAAACATGTTTTATATAACATTTTTAATGACACCCCAGAACGTAATCTGGGGACATGATCGATGCTCATTTACTACTCCCGACCTAAGCGTTATAAGGGTCGCTATGGAAATTCGCTAATAAAATGCTTTGTACTGAGTTTTAAAAAAGATCTAAAATTAGGTGTTTTAAATAATTACAAAAACACATTTTTAACGCCCAATAAAGAATGTTTCAGCAAAAACATGTCAACATTGTAGGTTACAACGGCAAATAAATTAAGCTTGATAATTGTACCCCTCCCCTACGAATAAGTTAGCATTTTATCTTAAAAACTGTAATAAAAAACAGAACGAAAATAATTTGCAAGATGTCTTTATCATAAATATAATCGAGCTTGACTTGTGGAAAAACTATTTATAAATATCAAAACACAGAACACAATTCTCGCAAAAATTCGTTTAATAGTCAAACGCGTTTCGTCATCCTCAGTGACGTTTGAGCTACAACAAAATTATAACTAACTAAAGAAGGTGTTATGCTACAAAGGTATTTATACAGTCTCTCATAGTTGCATTGCTAACACCTACTTTAGTTAGTAATAATTTGTAGCTCAAATGTCAATGAAGATGACTTTGTCGTTGAAACGCGTTTGACAACTAAACGTATTTTGAGAGAATTATTGTGTTGTGTTTTTATTTTTAGAAATAAAATGTCAGTATCATGTAAACTTTAGAAAATTTCGTCGAGTAGGTCAAACATCCAAATTGATTCCATCACAAGCACAGCCCACTGGCTTCAAATGAACGGAAACAAATTTATAGTCGTTATTTTAAGTTAGAATTTATACCCACAGAAAATTTCATACGACAATTTGGTTATTCAATTCCAACAAATTAAACCTTTTGATTGCGTTAATTATCACCCACTACCATAATAGAATTCAAACAAACCTGTTTTACACATATTGATAATGACATATATGTCATCTTCAGAGGTTTCGTACTAATGAATAGTAAGTATTAAGTGTCCTCTTTACACCTCCAAGAATACCTGGACCTACTACCCGACTTAAGCGGCTCCGGAGCACCTAAAATTATTTTTTTGTTTTTTAATGCTTATATTATTTTTGCCCTTTTATTTAGATTTAAAACAAGCATAAATTTATTATTATATCTCAACTCTAAGTGGGCGAAACTACGCTTTTTGGTTCGTATGTCACATGAGAAATCATATCATTCGCTTTATAATTTGATATGACTTATCTAATTTGAAACTAATTCAAATTGCCGCCTATGGTTCAGCTGATGACTACCCTGCATATGGGGCTTGGGTCAGTTTGGGACGAACGATGGACTCGACGAATGATGCTCACATTTAACAAGTGTAGGAAAACTGTTTGAGTTTCTGTTTCGTTTGATGTATTATTTATAAATGTAAATTAAATGTAATAAATACTAGAAAGCCTTAAAACCCCGCTATTTGTTTTGAAACACCCAGTGTATTGGTTTGAAGTAAATAGATAAAACGTAAATGATAAATATTGCAACACAAATAAGAGTTCCAGCTATGTAAACGTACGACAGTAATATATTCTTATTGTCTGGCATGCATCGCTGCAAACTGAGCTCTGAAAGCATTTAATACCGTTATATATATATAGACTAGTTATATATATAGTTATACGAATACGGCAGTTCCAGACACTCCGATGTTAGCAAACAATACAGATGTTATCGGATGGAATAAATTCTTTATTTCTAAAGATGATAAAACGGAGGAAGACGTTTGTTTTGCGCAAAATAAAATACTTTTCGAGCTCTCAACTTGATTACCTTTTTGTTTTCGTGCAATTTTGAATTTCCTAGATGGAGCTTAAGTACGTATTGTTTTCGTTTATCGCTACTTCGCTGTATAAAAGTCTTATCTGAAACGCTGTTATTTTCATATTTATGTAGTTGGCGGAAGTTATGTAACGCGATGTATTACTTTACTCCTTTATTTGGAAAACTATCTTTTCTTTGAATCTAGGTTAAACGTGCAACTAAATATGTGTTTTATTTCATACGTTATCCTGATAAGGGCATATGATGATATAATGAATGTGGAGCAAAGTTATCTGGGTTTAAATACAACGTCACTCTAATACATACAGCATCCTGTTATTCACGCAAAAACTTTGGACCTAGTGCGCAAGCGTCAGGATCAGGTCACCACTACTCCAAGCACGCCCCCCCGATCTTCTAAATATTAGATTAACAATAATCTATTTGCATTTGTTTCGTCGCGAGTGTTGGTGAGCGTGTGTAGGAGGAGCCCTCTAGTATAATAATATTACAAAGGAATACTTTGTATATTTACGTGGGTGTTTGGGATAATATTAGAAATTACTGAACATATTCGAAAAAAATATTTCATTAGTGGATAATTTAAACTTTTTTTATTGAGAAAGGGCATTTTTTCGAAATTTAATTTTAGTATCACCTCATATAAAAGCGAGTTTACGTACATACAATAGTATAGTGAGTAACAAAAAAGTGTAGGGCATGCGTAAGGTTGATTTCGTCCATCAGTTGTAATACTTTATTTAAGGTTATGTTTTCAACTTTCTAGTTAGGTTTCGTGTTGCTATTGTAGTAATAATAGTGTACACTGATACATTTCATTCGTATGGATAGCGCATGCGCATGTTCTGCTAGGGCTATTGGTCTGAATTATCGGTATTTTAATAAAATCGTAAAAATTTGAGCTTCTGTTAATTGATAAATAAAGGTATAGTGACGATGAAAACGCGAGTGAAAACTAGTATAGTTCTACTTAAATGGCTCTATTTCGTATTTTTTCGATAAAAATCGTTTGTTTATGTAGGCCTCGATTAAAATGTATGATTTTTGTATTGTTTTCAAACTTTATTTCAGTTAAATGTCCAATGCGATACTTTTCGAAGTAGAATTTGCACTACACTTTTAAGACGTAAACAAAAATTATAGTTTAGAAGTGAAAACTTCGATAGGCGCACCGCGTTCAAAAAATTTTGCGGGCGGTGAATCGGATTTTACCGTCACGGTTTTTCCCGTCACGCTCTACTATATACAGTACACATGTCAAAACACAATGCATTGCATGCTTCACACGCCAACCCCCGTATTTGGAGTACTTTCAATACGAAATGCATTGCGTTCTTCGCACGTCAACCCCCGTTGGAAGTATTTTCAATACACAAAGCATTGCGTGTTTTGTTATAGTAAAGTATTTTTGTTGAACTTTCGTAGTTTTCTTATTTAATAGATCAGATCAAGCTCACAAGACGGTAAGGCTGTAACCTACTGCATCCATGTGTATTGTACGTTGTAGTTTAATCAAGTAAATCTAAATATCAGTATGCATGCAATGCACAATGATGTAAAATATGTTGCTGGATCCTCTGTTGGGTTGTCTATTTTATAATTTAACTTGCACTTTTTAAACCTAGTATTAATTTTTACTATTAAATTTCAGGGGGTGTGGGTTGACCCCCCATTTACCCCCCCCCCCTCGGCTACGGCCTTGGATCATAGTATAGCCTAAATTAGTTTTATAGCTCATGTATTAAATCAACCAACATACAGATGTTATAAGAAGTTTCTTTTGACTGAAGTTGTAAACTTATAAACATAACCCCAAAGAATAATTTAGGCTAGGTTTTGTTAACGTATTACAGATGATGAGCGAAATCAGCTGTTATAAGTCTGAAGCAGGATTTATTGTTGACACATGCTCAAAATATGTAACGTAACATATGTTTTTGACATTATAGTTATTTTACACGCGCATACTCTATACTATTTTGTTACGCACGTACGGACGTACACTCGTTTTAATGTGCGTTGATATAGTTTTATTGCCGGTATGTTCGGATTTCTTTAGCAATCACTACATCGGTAACAGCTATCTATTGGTAACTACCCTGCTGTCATTAAAAGTCTAGGCCAACGTGATAGCCTAGTTTTCAACATACAGTGACGTCACGAAAACAGATACAAAACACGGTCCCATCAGTCGCCGTCATGAATTTGTGTTCGAACCTGTTATTAAAATCGGACACGTCGGATCCGAGAGCTGCGACCGGTTCTGCGTCACGCAATTTCCGTTTCTGGTTAACCCTTCCGCCTACAACCCTCCGAGTTATTAATTATCGAAACGTGATTAGATGGAACGGAACGGACCGGAACGTCGGCAGAGTGGATTTATCGTTGTGACAATTGCGATTGCTATGCACCACGAGGTGGATACGTGTGGTAATAGTAGTGACGCAACGTATTTTTTATTTCTTTAAATAATTATAATTTTAAAATAATTCGACCACACAGCTGAACCGCTGACGTGAGTTGAACAAATTTCCAAAATTAAGTTTATAGACCTATGTTTTAGGGTTTCAACAAACAATTTGGGAAATAATTCTATTCACGACGGTGCTGAATAGCTGCAAAATGTTTCGCATGCCATTCCGCATATTGGGAGTATCTTCAATACACAATGCATTGCGTGCTTCGCACGCCATTCCGAATGTTGGGAGTATCTTCAACACACAAAACATTGCGTGCTTCGGAAGCCAACCCCCGTATTTTGAATATCTCCAACAAACAAAGCATTGAGTGCTTCACACGCCAACCCCACTGTAGAATCCACCACAAGGCTTTGAACCGGGTACTTCTACGGTATTTTACGTTTTGATCGATGTTGGGGGAACCAAGCGAGCTATAAGGTCACGTAAAAAAACAAAATGAGCAGAATAACACCCTACATTTATATTTATATAAATATAACTTTTTTCATTATTTTTTGCTAGTAGAATCAGCTCAGCAAGTGCTCGGAACATAATTCAAATAACTGATTATTTTAGCTCATAATAACTTTAAAATATTTCGTTTCTAGAGTAATTCAGGGTATTGTTGACAAATACCAAGAAATACATTTTTCCTGTTTTTATGTCAATATCTCTGTTATCCTTTGCGCTACAGATAAAATAAAAAAACCATTGTGTTTGTCATTAAAAAGTAAACTTTTTTGTCTGTTGTAATTTTTTTGTAAAGTCAGCGGTTTTTGAGATATTTGACATTAAAAAATATAACCGGCCGCCATTTTGAAAATATTTAAAATAATGTTCTAATTTTTCGTACAGTGATAAGAGGTTACGCAACAAATAGGTGTACAAAGTTTGAGCTCAATACCCTTTCTACTTTCAAAAATATTAAGTATTTTGTAAAAAACACATACAGACAGACGAAAAAATAAGCCCCGTAGACCCATGTTTATATTGTGAAATATGTTTGTCTCGATCCCATGAACATATCCACAAAAGGGGTCCAGAGAGTTCGGGGACACCCTGTATATATGATTTTTAATGACACTCCAAAACGTGTTCTAGGGACCATGATCGGTGCTCATTTGCTACTCCCGACCTTGGGTCTTACCATAAAGGCCACTGCAATAGCTCATGTTTCCTATGGAAATTCGCTAATAATAAAATTATAGGAACAGTAAATAAATAACATGCTTACTTTCCAAAGCAAATGAAATGAAGGCATGAGTGACCGCCATTAGTTTGTACAGTAAAATACCGTTTACACTATTACAGTATATATTTTACTAGAGGGGTTCCGCCATATGTTCACTTCGCTCACCAAACCCTGCGCCAACTCGCGGCCAAGCAAATGCAAACAGATTATACGCTGATATTTTCACGGAAATGACGATTGATTACTTAAGAAGATCTTGGATCGAGGTAGGGTGGTGGGGGTAGCGGGGAGCTAGATAATGACGCATGCGCAATAAAGCCAGAGGCGTTAATGACATGATTGTTTATATAATAGACAGATACATATTATATGTACTTTATACATGTTACAAAATGCACATCAGGTAGTTCGACAGGTGAAATCTATACTAATATTTTAAAAAGGTCAAATTTTTTTGTATGTATGTTGTAATCTCTGGAACTACATAACCGATTGAAATATATTTTTTTTAATAAAAAGCTACACTATCCCTGAGTAAAATAGGCTAAACTTCATTTTGAAAAAAACATTTTTTATTTCAATATTTGTAAATTTAATCGGAAAAAATCTTAGATTAGGCCTAGACTGATGAACCAACACATATTTCTTGAATATATTTACAATCATCACTGTAGCAACCAACTGAATAAAATAACTGAAAAAACAGCTGTTTGCTCTAATATTTCCGTTAGCAGTTGATTTCAAATTTTTATGCAATTATTTGTATTTCAAACGTTTAGGTTAGGTTTTTAGGCCTGAGCCTTGTTGGTTCTTTAAATCTTTATTATAACTGCTGTTATCAAATATACGAAATAATTTGATTTGAACATTTAACATTATTTACCATCTTAGTATTGGGGTTGCTATTAATCCTACACCTATATTATAAAGAAAACATATCATGATTATGTGCATGGAAGGTTCCAACGGGGTTGGCGTGCTGTACACGCATTGATTTCTACTAGTATATATAAAAAAGCCTTGTTTTTTTAATCTTAATAAAGTCAAATCTCTGCAGAAGTCGTAAGGGCGTGGATATAAAATATTGCTATCGTCACTTAGGTTCAAAATCTCATAACTGACAACTTAGTTATTAGCGCAACTGAATTCATAGTCATTCTATACCTTCATATATGATTTTTTCTCAATTTGATAAATTATTTCCCGACGTATAAGTATTTTTGTACGTGCACAACTACTCAGCTTAAACGATTTGAATGTATTACACAAAGGGAAGTTTTTCAAAGAGAGAAGTATGGAATATAATAGCGAAAGGAGAAGGGGCGTGATAGGCAATACGGTAGTATTTTGTACACCTCGTTATTCGTTACATCTCGCTCTGTATACAATCTTCAGGGTGTCTCAAAAGTCTGTATAAAGGCGTTATATTTGTGTAAACATTGCCGATTCCGCAACAAAAATTGGAACATCGCATCTTTACCAAAAAAACTAATTTTTGGCAATTATAATTTTTTTATGTCTTTAAGGGGCCCGCTGTGAGTCATAGGAGCGTAGGTCGAGTTGTACATCAAATTAAAGGTATATCTTAGGAGATCACAATGCCTCAAATCAGACTGTCTTGAAACTTACTTTTGTGTACTCATCTTAACCATAATTGAGTA
>JAGFPH010000724.1:221022-232393 GCA_018207615.1 Philaenus spumarius
GACTTATAAAATGGTTTGAAATGAGGCAATGTCAAAGCGTTCAGCTGGAAGAAATTGCACTGTTTAGATAGGGATACAGTGAGAAGCGGTTGCGTTTCCGGTTGCTTTCTCGTTTACTGGAGCAGACCCTTAAGGGTGGTAGATCAAAATGTTTATAAAAACGTTTACTTTTTCTGTCATTTTAAGCCAGTTAGAAAGAAGTGGTGAGCATCGTATACTATAGCCAAATACTAGGTCCGAACATAACCAATCTAAACTATTGAAACAATATCAACTTTTAGGTACTTTTCCAATTGGGCCAAATACACATTGTCAGAAAGATTCTACTAATTACCAAACTAAATCGTGTGCTGGTATTTTATTGATTGTGTTACATAAGTTATTTGTGTTCAAATTACTTAAAAAGTTATGTGCAATTGTGCGTGCGAAGCACGCAAAGGTGTTCATATCATTTGGTAAATGATAATAATTTGTCAATCAAGTAGATTTTAAGTTTGTAATACATTACAAACATAGTTTGTTAAACTCAAATATTTGTGTCATTGTAGTACCTATGGTTTGCTAGTTTATGTACAGTAGAGCTCTCTAGCTGAATAATGTTGAATTGTTTTCGTCTGCTATGCTACCAAACACTTTGCACTCGCAATTAACCGTACCTAGAGTCTAGGTTGGATTAAAACAGCAATGCAGGGTAAAGAGATATAATTAATGTTGTATGTCATGTTCGCCCTAAACGCCAACATCCATGTCACTTGTCCAATCAGCGCCGAGCTCCGTTCCCAACTTGCCTTTGGCCCTAAAATGTTTCGGTTTATGGCCAATAAAAACGCGTCGTTATTTGAGGGATTAGAGCGAAGTATTGTTTTTAATGGCGCGGAGACGTCTCTTCACTTGAACTTAATACCGAGAACAAACAGTGGAATTGGGATGTTACTAGTTATGTTCAATCGTACCGCAGAGAGGGTGTAGACTAATTACATATTAAGATAAACTAAACTCAGGGGATGATTAATCGTAATTAATACACAGAAATTGTGAAGAAAATACTTTTAAAATATCGCGTTTCCAATAAGTTGAGATTTTCAGTTGATTTGATCATGTAACTAGTAAACGAGTCGTTCTGAAGATCGGCTCACATGGCATGAGAGTGAATTATTTAAGCTAGTTACAAGAATGTCGTCAAGTAGAGCACCTACCACGTCCCACCCCTTACAGCTCACATCACTTAAAATGTAACTACATCAGTTAAATATTTCATTTTCTTATCTCTCTCAGCCGATGTCTGCGTATCCACACTACGCTTTTTAATAATTTCCTCGTAGGTCTTTAGCAAACCTTCCAAGTTATTTTTGGAACTGGGAAGAGAACAAGACGTTTCCATTTCCTGTTGTCTTGTTCATGTAACTCATAAACGGGTTGTTCTGGAGAACTGCTCACTTGAACTATTAGTTCAGCTATCCACAAGAATATCGTTAAATAGTGCAACCTAGAACGTCCCACAGGTTGAAGCTCACATAAAGACATGACGCCTGCAGTCTTGAACACCTCGTATCTCTTTATCATTGGAAACAGAGAAAACTGGGAAGAGAACATTAAACCGAGAAACACTAAAGGAACACTAGTCCGGTACACAGATTGGTCCTTGATGGACACTAATTCCGGCTACGGCGTCCTCGAGACGCACTGCTCAGTCTTCCAAGCAGAAACCATAGCGAATACTGCTTGTGCCAATCTAGGCTTTCGAAGGGTTACAGAAACATACAAATCCTAATTCGTTGAAGTCCAGGAGCACTTAAAGCACCCAACACAGTATAAATCGTATCCGATCAGGTGAAAGGATGTATCTCCATCAAGAACATGGAGGAACTAAGATAGGGCCAAGACAAAGTAAATTAGAAAACAGACACCATCGCCAAGAAAAAGCTTCTACACCCTTCATGGGACCAGAAGCTAAGTTAAGCTGATCAAACTAAACCGACTTCAGTTCAAAGATTCGACGCACTCAAAACTGATCAAGAAACATCTAGAAACAGATGTCATCGGCTGTAACCAAAACGAGATCAAGGTCTACAAAACCGTTATCTTTGGTTGCGAGATGCTGGAGCACAAACGCAGAAGGCTCTTTGGAAGCCAGCAACCAAGGGAAGACGACGACACGAACTTGGTGGGGGAAATACTGGAATCAAAGGGCACAGAGTTTTAACCCGCCGAGGGAGGCACAATAAACCAAAGGTTGACGGAAAGGAGAATCTTCAATACAGGAATCAATCACAAAGTGATATAAAATTTATTTGATGCTAAAAGCCATAATAAATATCCGTTTTTCCGGATCCTTAAATGAAAATACATTCCCTCTTAGAAGTGTAAATATTCTAAATAATAATTTATTTTATTTCTATTTACAACACCACTCCATCTTTACGGTATTTGTATAATATAGTCGTAGAAATGGGTAAAAGCGTTTTCGAAGAAGGTCGTCAAACCCTCTGCAACTCAATATCAGAATGCTGGAAGCGAATGCCGCTACTTGTTTTGCGATTTGTTTGGAGTCCCGTGGGACCCTCGCGGGAGCATGTCTGGAATGTAATATCATGACGTGGGTAAAGATAAAGGGATTGGAGCACTCTATTGCTTAATATTGGAATATAAAAAGGATAGTTACTAATATCAAGGATTTCTTATGAAGATATGAACAGCGGATGATGTTGTTTGATTTTGTTTCGAGAGAAGAGTGGAATTTTATTTACCCTAAAGCGATAACAGTTGCAATGACGTTTAAAGAAAGGAAGAATTATATCAATATATATTTTATTCGCACCCGTATAAGCACGCCACAAATTCCCTATTTCAGAATATGCCTTTATCAGCACCTCTACATTATGTAAAAAAAATTCCTGTCATTCACACACAAAGTCTGACCTTATTGCGCATGCGTAAGAATCTTGGTCACCCTATCCCGATCCCAGTGTCTCTGTCCAAATGAATCGTAATTTCAGTGAAAATATCAGGCATACAATAATCTGTTTGCATTTGCTTCGCCATGTAAGACATTGTATTAAATAACTTCCGAGGAATGCATAGATAAATATGAAAATAAAAACCTTTCAGATACGACTTTGATATTCTTACAGTGATGAGACTTAGAATGTGATAAGACTTGTCGTCCAGGAAAGAAAAGTAATCAAGCTGAGCGCTAGAAAAGAATGTAATTTCGCACAAAACGAACATCTCTAAATGTTATCATGTTTAAAGAACTTATTCCACGCGATAACATCTGAATTGTTTGCTAAACGAAGTGTCTACAACTGCCGTATCCGTATAACTATATATATATAACTAGCCGAGCCAATAATCCATATATCAGTATTAAATGTTTTCAGAACACAGTTTTATCGTCATAGTGCAAATGTATTTTAAGGCAATAAGAGTATATTATTGTCGTACTTTACAAAGTGAGAACTACTTACAGATATTTATGTATTCATATGTCGTATTCTAGTCTTGGTTTATTTTTTGAAAATGTTTAGTACAATATAAATAAAAACCAAATCTATATAACTGTTTAAAGTCAGTATAAAGGGCAGGACGGTTTAAAGTCGATCGCCAGTGTTTCAGGAAACTGATTAAATAAGGAATAATTATATAAAGCAGCTGAACCGCTTGGTTGAACGAATTTCCAAAATTAGATTCTACTCGCAAAGGCGCTGAATAGCTGCCCCCATGTACGAAATATATTAGTAGAATTTGTTTTATATTACATTATTATGTAGGCTATATTATATTGTTTTAAAAAGTATTTTTTAGACATTTTAGTACGAAAAATCTAAAAAAAAATTATAACTTCAAAATCGCAAACAAAATTTGCTTCCAGTTGTTGGATTTTGTTGGATAACGAACTCGTACGAGCGTCTTAGAAAATCAACGTGTGTACCAAATTTGGACCAAACGCGGCCGTTAGAGTGCTAACACATAAATACATATACAAAATAAAAGTTTTATTGACACTCAATAACGTGTTCTGGTGACCATGATCGGTGCCCATTGACCACTCCTGACCTTAGGACCAATAAGAGTCACCATAAGAGTCGCTGCAATAGCTCATCTTTTTTATCGAAATTCGCTGAAAAGTTAATATAAGCGAAAGCTTTGTTTTTTGTCTGTCGCCCATTTTGTGGGTTTTTTTTAAACTAAAAGAGATAACTCAGTGTGTTTTTATAATGCGTGGAGTTATTTCATAGAGTGGTTATATGCGCCACCTTAACAGGTTAGGTCTATTGAAGGTTAAAAAAAACCTATTTACAAAATCTTTGTAAGTGAGAGGATGTGGGGGTGTGTGTGTGTGTGACGGAGGATGATGTTTTTCTGCGAATCTAAAAATGCAAATACTAAATTGACAGCTACATTCCTTTGTAAGAAGTATATTATACACTTAGTGAAAAACGTTTTTACAAAAATGCCCGACAATTTTCCCAAACTTTCCACTATTTCTTTTCCTTTCTATCGTTTAGAATAGTTGTAACCTCATAACATTCATAGCCTTTTAGGGTTTCGATTGGTAGCTACAGGGTCTGAGGTGTTTTTCAATTCATTTGTATAGTATAATATAAAGGACAACTTATTTATTTAATTTAACTATTTTTAACTGAACTTACTATTGTTTAGGGATATTTATGCTTTTTAGAAGTAGTCTATAAATATGAAATACTATTTAGTTTTTTCCGTAAACTACCAACTGAAATTAATAAATAAATAGAAATAAAATTGATTAGGTCAATAGGCTTAGTTCTCTGTAACCGCCTTGTTATATCTGATTCAAAAGTAATAAATTATTTGGTTAAAATAAAATGGCAGATAGCTGGTGAAAAATCTTTTCCGAATTTAATATGTTTACAGAAAAAGATCAGAATTTATGCATAGTTTTAAGACTTTTCTTCTCACCGTTTTTTTTTTAACAAACCCAACGTGAATTTTTGGGCTATACGTGAATTGTTTTTTTTTTAATTTTGATTTATCAAAGGTTCTTGCTTCGTGTTTGAACGAGATAAAACCATAACTCCCATTTTAAAGGTACTTAAGTGACTCATTAATAAAAATACATTTTAACGATCGGTTTCAGATCATCGGCAATGGTAACCGTAAAACCATCAATTATTTTCACCGGCTCAACATAACGGGTGCGCATAACGGGTTCAATTAAATTTATTTTGGTACAATTAAATTAAGACCAATTAAATTTACTGATACTCTTTGCCCCACAGTTTCAGCAGTAATACAATTCGACTGCTTTAGGATTTTATAAAAAATTTCAGTTGTTTATTTAATATTATTTCAAACTATCTCCACTCAGGTCATGGACGCCCACGCCCCCGCCCCCCCCAGCTCCCAGGGAAAGAAATATATGTATATTATTAATTATAGTCAGATACTTTTTTTTAAAGAGATTAGCACTAAAATATGTTTTAAATGTTATGTGTCGTTTGATTTTACATAATATACTTGTTTTATTTTTTAGAAGAGTTCAAGCATGAGCTGCTGATTCACTACTTGGTACGGCCTTTAGGAGTGTTAAAGGTCTTTGAGTATTCACTGACGGTGTAAAGGTACAGACTGAATGCTGTGTGGGTTAATATTTCACCTGAACAGCCAAATTTTAAAAGTTTTCTTGGTGAGGTCAAAAATATCCCTGGACTAGTTTTGCCGAAGGAGGGGAGGATACTCCTTAATACGTTCACTGCTACGCAAACTTCGTATTTCCTATTCTAGCAGTTGACCTTTTATTTTTTACATTCATAGCCTAAATGAGTAGAAGTTACTTTATTTTTAATTTTAGAACCTTTCTACGTAATAACCACTAATGTTTTAAAGCGATCGCACATGTGCGTCCATAGCACAAAGGCTAGAAATTGGCGTGCGAAGCACGCAATGCTCTTTACATTGAAAATACTGCCAATACGGGGGTTGGCGTGCGAAGCACGCAATGCATTGTGTATTGAAAATTATCGAAATACGGAGATTGGCGTGCGAAGCTCGCGATGCATTGTGTATTGAAAATATTCCCAATATGGGGGTTGGCGTGTGAAGCACGCAATGCATTGTGTGTTGAAAATTCTCCCAATATGGGGGTTGGCGTGCGAAGCACGCAATGCATTGTGTATTGAACGTTATCGCAATACGGAGATTGGCGTGCGAGCACGCAATGCATATAGTATTGAAAATACTCGCAATACGGAGGTTGGCGTGCGAAGCACGCAATGCATTGTGTGTTCAAAATACTCCCAATATGTGGGTTGGCTTGCGAAGCACGCAATGCATTGTGGCTTGAAAACACCCCTAATATGGGGGTTGGCGTGCAATGCACTGTGAGTCGGCCGCTTCTCATAGTGTTCAGTGTCAAGCTCACATGTGCGTCCTTAGCAGTGAACGTGTTAAGCCCATAGTGGTATAGCCCTCCCCCCATAGAAAATATCATATGGGCGCCCATGACTCAGGATGTCACGTACAATTGCGTTACCCGGCTTAGATCTATATTGGAAAGGATTGGAGCAGAAATTATTTGTGAAGAAGTTTCTAAACCATTGTAATTTAATTAAGTCAAGAACAAATTTAGTTGAAAAATTCAAAAACAATTTAATATGCTCAGATATTGATTCCGTATTGAATTCAAGATTCAGTTATTACTACGGACATACAAGTGGCTTAGTATTTTGATGAGAATCGCCCTTAATACAGACAGAATTATTGCTCAACTTCAGGCAAAAAATATAACCGACTGATATTACACAAGGACAATTATAGCTTTAATCCCAGTGAAATCTGTCCAACCTGTAAAACTGGAAATGACAGCATAACTCACCTTCTGTTGGATGTGAAGGGTACAACCTTTTTAGATGTAAATATTTAAAGAGTTACAGGTTTATCATTTGTATAATCTGGAGGCAATTTTAACTTAAAACTCGGGACAGTCTGTGGGAAATGTACTTGACAGTCTACATTTTTGTTAAGTAGATCCTAAATCTTATAAAATCCATTTTGTAATGAAATAAATGTGTTTATTAAAAACATCTTTAAATAATTAACTCGTGGATAAATGTATTAATATTATTATTGCTTATATTTTTATATAACTAGCTAACCCGGTAATGCTTCACTATTGCATAATTATTTTGGTAAAATAAATGCGACAAATGATGGTAATTTTGTGTGTCATAAGGATATGAATCGTACGTTCTAAACCATTTCATTTATACCACTTCATAGCTGTACACCATTTACATGTCGTCATAGGACCTAGTTCAACTGTTATGTCTTTGTGATAATCGGTGTTGCAGTTGTAGTGAAACCCTGACATTGATTTTTCAGACCATGGAAGCACCTTCATGTGACATCTTTTAGAACTGTATTTTTGAACGGTAGCCATTTTGACCTGGGGATTTTGTTGACTGTACTTTTTGGAAGCCTCGCGATGCACGGCAGGATTTCTTTTATTGTATCTCTTGACAGCCTCGCGATTTACGGCGGGATTCTTTGCATACTATCTTTTGACAGACTCCCTATGTGCTTTAGCACGATTAGTATTAGAAAAACGTTTTCACCGTTTAGTCCCACGTTTCTGGGTGGTTTGAAAAATGGAACAATGATCTGACTCAACAGTAACTTATCAGATGACAAACACGGTTCTGTCGACGGAGACTGAGAGTTTTGGAGATCATTGTCTGAAAGATGCTCATTTCCCCAATATTATCCTCCGCAATATAAGAGGGAACGGGAGTATCAGGAATAGAAGGGGAATGAGAACATCAAAATGATAAGCCCAACTGATGCACAAGTGCCTTGTGGTCAGTGAGTAAAAAAGTGAAAGTGTGGGAGGGGCGGGAGGGGAAGGTACAGTTACTTGTGATAGGTTTCTTGTTCCAAGTCCAAGGCTATATACATTTTAAGAAATCGTTATCAGTCTGTAGGCAACAAAATACAAAATCTAATTTACCAATATTTTAAAAATTCCAAAAAATTTCGTAAGACTTTATAACCGTACAATATTTTGTTTAATTGGAATATCTATCTCATAAATAGTATATTATATATTGTTTGAGATTTCTCCATGTTTAGACAAATCGTTCATTAGATATGATGGGATTGATAATAGCCCCAAAACTAAGATGCGGACAAACAAACAGACAAAACATTTATAAATGTGTGTTTAGGTTTTGGTAATGTGTGAATAACCATACGAGCTTAGGAAAAAGCGTATATTTTGAAATCACAGACAGGCACTTTAATTTTATTTATATCTATAGACTAGCTGCAAGATCCGGCTTTGCACGGATGGACAAATCAAAGTTAAATGTATATTAACAACAAATATATTATATCAATAAATATAAATTACACTATGCATTTCTTATGGGGATTTTTAGTAACTTTGACCCCCAAAACCTCCATTAAAATTTCGAATTTTTGAAACCCTTTCTTAGCGAGCACCTAGGGAAAGCTACATACCAAATTTCGTTCCAATCCGTTCGGTGATTTTAGAGAAATCGTGATGTAGTAACTTTTACCCCCACCCCTAAGATTTCGAATTTTTTGAAAACCTTAATTAGAGAGCACCTACGGCCCTAGAGGCCTAGAGGAAGGTACATACCAAATTTTATTCCAATCCGTTCAGTAGTTTTAGAGAAATCGTGATTTAGTAACTTTGACCCCCCCTTTAATTTTTAATTTTTTGAAAACCTTTCTTAGTGAGCACCTTTTAACTGCCGCCGTTATCAGTGACTCAAACAACTGCAAACTAAATAATTTCGTTCGATTTTTCTATTTATATCTGATTTTTCAATACCAACTGATAAATCACCAATGCGTCTGCGCATAAAAGAAGAAATCTTTTTTATTTCGTCTTCTGCTTCAGCACCAAAAATTGTCCCCACAATTGCTACACAGGGCGGACGAATACATTTTTAAACAAATTTCGCGACACCCTTGTGGCGTACTTGCTGCCCCCACTTTAGGAACTACCGTTATGGAGGAACACAATGTTTTTTTTTTTTTGTTTTCTTGTGTTTAAAAAAGATGGATCCAATAAACTTTATCATTTAGAGAGAAAGCAAGAACCTAATTAGTTTAAGCAAATGGTTAAAATTTCCAGTACATTCTACACTCTGTAGGTTATGCTAGAAGAATGAGCATTTTTGATCGCGATTTTTATTCATTGGATTGCAAGCAAATCCGTAAATTTTCCAAGCATAAGCATATGGTTAGTTTTTAATCATTAGAGCAATATCTGCAATGTAAAATTTTCGATATTTTTCCATTCAGAAGTCAACATAAAGGGTAATAAATTATGTTGTATTGGTAATTCTAACTCGAACATTACAATAAAAAATCAACAAATCAGTAAATACATATTGTAAATACTCATGGGTTTATTTGACCAGTTCCCTACAAAAGAACCTCCACAGCGAGAAATTCTCACTTAATTCTTTTCCTTGTTTCAAATTCAGTTACTGTAGACTAATAAACCCTTTTAACAGTCTACCCTTAAATAATTATTACTTTTGTATTCAAACCCTTAATGGAGGAACTTTAATTGACCAACCCTTTTAGACCCCTCAGTCAACCCCCAACTCCTCAGAAATTCCTTGTCTGGTTTCAGATATCCTAATGCATTTGTCACGCCTTCTTCAAAATAATTCGAGTATCTCTGTTTGAATGTTGTTTTTTTTTTGTAAACTTTGTCAGGTTTTTCTCTTTGTAAGTTAATTCTTTAATTTATTATCGTTACTTTAAGCAGAATGTTTATACAGTTATGTAGGACTAACTTCACTAATGAATTTAATTATTTTGGGGGCTTCCACCAGACTCGTTAAAGTGTCAAGATATGCTTGGCATGTGGGCTGACTCCAAATGAAACTGGATAGAAATAAGTACAAAGTTTAGATCAGAATATGTTCCTATATTATGAACCAATGTTTCTACAGTCATTGACGCTACAATTTACTTTGATAAAATAAATATAACATGAAATTTGAGTTGGCCAACTCTCAAAAGAAACAAATTCCATAAGACAAATAAACATGAAACTTCCTTAAGACTAACAACAAATGTAATACCTATTTTTAAAATCCTAATATCTACCATTTAAAATTGTCATCAATTATATTTGTTTGACATTATATTCTTTCATATACATATGAGGCTTCGACAAAAATGCAATATGTTATTTTACTATTTATCTATTTAAAATTATATAACAAGTGTCTCACTTGTATTCCAACTCTTTATATATTCCAAAATGAGATTAATTAATTTCTAACTCAGTATATGATTTCGGTTGTTCTGATCTTTTTTGACCTATTGAGATCTGACTTACATTAATAAAAGTTTAAGATTACTTACATTACTCTCCACCCTTTCGTACACTTTCACTACACAATTTATTTAGATTTTTCACTCAACACTTCCTTTTATATTAAATTGAATTTTCACATGACACTACACTGGATTAGATATTTATATTTTATTTGTTAACTACCTCGGGATTGAACTTCAAAAGACTTCTTATACTCGAGCTTGATTGATTATTTTATGTGTTCCTTCTTTTAAGATTAATTTTGGACCAGACCCTAGTTCACTCACCCAGATTTCCCACTTCCTTTTTTGTACTTCCATGCCTCTCTTTTATTGGTTCATTTGAATTTGTTAATTTCTGAAAGTCAATTTTGTTGCTCTGATTGGTTATTAAGTATTGCCGAATTAATTTACCGAATGTGCATAATTTCACACGTAGACCACTTGTACAATGCCTAATATGCTGTTTGTAAAGTTCAATGCCTTTGCTGCTGTTAGGTGAAATTCAATGCCTTGCACGTGTTGTCATATATCCTGTTTCTGTAATCAACTTGGTCTTTTGAATTAATTTTATATTTTTATGTTTTAAAATTTTTGTTTTAATAATTTTGGAATATTGGTGTTCACCAATATCTCCGTTACAACTTCTACAGTCGCACCACGCCCAACAAATTTTTGCTGGCGGTGAATCGGACTTTACCGTCACGGATTTTCTGAAACGCTCTATTCTGTCACGCTCGGTGTAGTATATATAGTAATAATTATGTAGTACACATGTGAATATAGCGGAGTACATAGTTTACTCGGTAATACCTTTGAAATGAACTTTGTCCTTCTTCATTTCGTAAATTGTGTTAAAATAGTTTACTTCGTAAACTTTTGAAATGAACATTGTGCTTCCTCATTTCGTAAGTTGTGTTAAAATAGTTTACTTGGTAATACTTCTGAAATGGACATTGTGCTTTCTCATTTCGCAAGTTGCTTTAAAATAGTTTAATTGGTAATACATATGAAATGGACATATTGCTTC
>JAGFPH010000724.1:232403-277738 GCA_018207615.1 Philaenus spumarius
TGGTAATACATATGAAATGGACATATTGCTTCCTCATTTCGTAAGTTAAGTTAAAATAATTTACTTGGTAATACCTCTGAAATGGACATTGTGCTTCCTCATTTCGCAAGTTGTGTTAAAATAATTTACTTGGTAATACCTCTGAAATGGACATTGTGCTTCCTCATTTCGTAAATTGTGTTAAAATAGTTTACTTGGTTGGTAATACTTCTGAAATGGACTTTGTGCTTCCTCATTTCGTAAGTTGTGTTAAAACAGTTTGATTGGTAATACCTATGAAATGGACATTGTGCTTCCTCATTCTGTAAGTTGTGTTAAAATAGTTTAATTGGTAATACTGTGAAATGCACATTGTGCTTCCTTATTTCGTAAATTGTGTTAAAATTTTTACACTTCTCCCGTGTGGTAAGTTCACAATTTTTTGAAAATATTTTTACATCGGTACTATCGGAACTCTTATACTTCTTCATTACACGGAGCGATTATTTTGTCTTACGGGCTTCGTAAGCATTGAACAAACGTTGGAAACAAAAATATTTTAAAATTTGTTGGCTATGTTTTTTTTCCAATTACAAGGCCTATCTAAATGTACCATATTTTCCAACATGGTGGCTCGGTTTCATAGCAATGCTTATTTAAAACTATTTAATTCTGTGAAACTATTACTAAATACAATGTTTAGGAGCAGTGAGAAAAAACTACCTGAAGTCTAAACTGTAGAATTTAGATGAAACATTATAATAATTAAAAATAACAAGTTCTGTTAAAAATGACAATTTCGAACTTTACTATACCTGATTTCAAATGCCTGTTCATTTCTAAGTTTTTTAGTAACAAAAATCACAAAACTGTGCTCTTTCTACTATAATTAAAAGTATATATTTTACGTACATTATAACTCACCGACATGTGAACTTGAAGAAGTGCTGCAATCTTTCGGCGTAATCGTAAACCTGCAACAATATGAAATCGTACTGTGTTTAAAAGAATCAGCTGACTTAAGAAAAACATCAATTGCCGGTGAGAACAAAGTATAGTACGTAAGATTTAGCAAGACCTCTACGATGCGCTGGCGGGCGGGAAGAATTTAGGCAAGTGGGGACGCCGTCCGCTGGAGGGGAAGGGATACCACTATATCACTGTTGTCGCGACAGCCTTGTGTTTTATTACTTCAAGACCGAAGTATTACGTTCAGAGCTCGGCAATAGACTGAGCCTCTTCGACCCCCCACCACTCAAATTAACTCCGCGTCTACTGCGCATCTCGAGGTCACGGCTCATACTAGAAATTCTCTATTATACTCAAGTAAAAAACTATAGTGTTGTTTCTTCAATGCTCTTAAGCGGGGAGAGGCTTTATAAAATGGCGTCTCGACAGCCGCAGTGAGTTTTTAAACTCGGCTTACCGGGCGTGATAAAACAGAAACGTAAATGTTTAGATAATCATGGTCATTTTTATTTTCATTTCGCTACGGATTAAATATTCTTGGTAAATATCCATTATTTATAATATAAAAGTTGAAATTCGACATAAATAATAACGATACATAAAATTATGGACAAAGCAAAGAAAAAGTAAATGAGTGCGGTCGTGGGAAACCCGTCAGGAACGTAGTTCATCACGCCTTTTCTTCAATTCTTTTGCCAGCCTTAACGGCAACATACACACATAATTTTAGTCTTTCGATCGCCGTTTATTATTAGTTTGTTTTTTATACAAATATTTACTGTTTCCATACGTTTAATGTTATTATAATAAAGGGGTAGAATTAATTATAATTTCAAAGCTAAGATGGTGAACACAGTTAAATGTCCATTCATTGTCATTACATTCAATAAACATAAAGTGTTGGTTCATCAGTCTAGGCCTAACATAAAATTATTGTGTGTATGTTTAATTTATTTTACCTGTCTTAACGGAAACAGACATACAATAAGTTTAGGTTAGGCCTAGACTTAAAATATTACTTTCCAGTCCTAACCTAAAATTATTGTATGTATGTTGCCGTTAAGGCAAGTAAAATAAATTAAATATACACGCAATAAGTTTAGGTTAGGCCTAGACTGACGAACCAACATTTTATATTTATTTATTGAATGTATTTCAGCGCTTGACGGTAATATCTAAACTACGCCAGACGGACCGGTTGAATGTATTTACATTCATTGCCATAGCAACCAATTTGATAACGCTTTTTCGTTACTCGTATTTTACATTTGTCATTGCCATAGCAACCAATTAACAACATTTTTTTCGTTACGCATTACATTTTCTATTTGATAACTCCTGACGCAACTCGCGTTAAGGAATTTCGTTCCAAAAATTAAATTTATAACGTAAATAACAACAACAAAAAACTTTTCGTATGAAAAACCGTTTATACAAAATATGAATGAATAGTAGAGTAGAATAACAATGAAAATAAGTAAGAAACTCAAAAAATCGGCACAAGAAGTTAAAGAAACTAACTACGTCAGAAGCACGCACTATATTCTACAAGTAGAGAAATCACAATGAGTTCAATAAAAGATGGCATCGCAAAGCGCCAAAGTGAAGGTCATTCACAGTACGCATTATCATGGCAAGGTGACAGTACTGACTTGTAACGAAGCACAAAACATCTTGTACTTTATGTTATTGTCGTAAGATGTCATCAATCATCTCATTTTATTTTATTGAAGCGAGGTCTCCGTTTTAGCTCGACCGTTCGGCATTTCGTCTGTGTGCTCCTCTGTCTCTGTCTGTGAGTCCGACTCACGATTACGGCCAAACCCCTTGACCGATTGTGATGATTTTTTGCATGAATGTTCCTTATTCCTAGGCAAAACCAGGTATATATACGGATTTTTCCATTTTTAATTTTTAACCCCTTAAATAAAATAAAAATGGCGCTCGCACCGTTTCTCTCAGTGTAAGCTTTTTTCCAAAGGCAGTTTGTGGCTTAACCGTAAGTCGAATTTAAAAAATAACAAAATTTTGCGAGTAGCAAATTTGATTTTAAACAAAATTGTAGACCTATTCTTGATTTCTTTCCGTATCTCTAACGGCAAGCTCACAAATGGCCGCAAACTTCAAATTTGTTAAAAATCGTCCAAGTTTTTGTATTTTATCCACGTTTTTTTTATACGTTTATTCTAAACCAATTCAAACGTGTTCCACAGCTTTTTTGTAGATAAAGGTTCAAAGAATTCATATATGCCAGTAAAAAAAGGATTGAAGTAAAATTAACAAAGTTATTAGCTCAAGAAATAAGCCTAAGTTCAACTTTAGGCCTACGTAAAAAATAGTAAAACATTTTTGTAATTTTTTTCAAATATGTAAAAAAGTTTCGTAATTTAGTTCTAAATAGAACTGAATAAAAATATTTATCAATTTCTTATTTTGAAAACACCAGTTGTTATGTTCCTACTACAAGATTATGCTAACAAAACTAGGCCTATTTTGAATAGTAATTTGGGAATACTACATCCTTTGCCCAAAAATTACATATTAATATAAAAAGGTGTAGAGAATAAATCAAAGAATTGAACTGTATACTTGTAAATTATTATTCCATAAAAGTATTTGACTTAGCTTTACTTGAATTACAAAATAGGACGAAACAAATGAAACTCGCGGCGATAAAGTACATACAAAAAATGACAGTTGTCAGCGTGTGAAGTGTTGATACGTGGGTTGAGATCACTATCACGACGCTTTAACATCGTTTGTTTTCATTATTTCTAATATTGGATTATGATATGGAACTGTAAATACATTGTTAAGTTTTAGTTATTTAAGTATGTAAATATTTAATTCTATGTTTTCCCTCAAAAACGCGATATTTTTAGCTACTTTACGCATTATTAACCTAAATAAAACACAATGCCCCCTAAAAGAAAATTTTTAGCAGTTAAAGCTCAAGAAAAGAAACAAAACGAGAACTAGAAACCCCGGATTCGCGGGAATTGCAAAATAATGTTTCACTGGCTAAACCTTCTGCTTACTTCCTTACTGGCACACTATTTTTTAACCTAAGTTCAAAACCACATTTGTTATTTCAACGAGCGAGGTCTACTGTTCGCAAAACTACTAGTTATCTAATTTAGATTTTTCACGCGAATAGTAAAACACGCCATATGACGTCTGTGCTCATCAGGGAACCGGCATCATAAGACGTCTGTGCTCATTAGGGAACCTGCGTCATAAGACGTCTGTGCTCATTCGGGAACCGGCGTCATAAGACGTCTGTACTACTGCGCGTAACCAACAGACGCAACAGGTAAACATCAAATTGCAAATTAACCCATAACGTGTTATTAAAGGATACAAAACTAACTTTTGCAATTAAAAGTATATTTTACGGGTTAATTAGGCTAAACAGTTAACCTAAAAATCACGCTAATGGTGTTGGAAACCAAAAGCGGAACAGCTTCTTGCAGCCGTCGATAACATCAAAGTCGAAGTAATTAGAGTGGATTTATGTCTCTGGAGTAACTTTAGTTTCGAAACTGTTTATTACCTTGTTTTATTAACTTCCGTTCGCAAAGTCTATCCGTGTGTCTTGTTTCGCCATTTTAGGCGTCGTTGCGGTTGCGCTTCCTAGGTATGATTGTTTTATTATTTTACATTTTCGTGCGCATGCTCGAGCGAACGTTCCTCGTACCAACGTTTCCGTTGGATTTAGTCCGCATTTTAAGTCCGATTTGGTTGAAATTTGGTACACATGTTGGTTGTCTACGTCGCTTGGACGAGTTCGTTAGCCAAAAAAATCCAACAATCGAAAGCACGCTTTTTGACAGGAAGTAACTAATTTTTGAGATTTTTCCTACGAGAATAATTTGTTTTTGAGTTTTTTGTACAAATATAAATGCAGGACGTTATTCTGCACATTTTGTTTTTTTACGCGACCTTATAGCCCGCTTGGTTCCCCCAAAATCGTTCAAAAAGTAAAATACCATAAAAGTACCCGGTTCGAAGCCAAGTGGTACAAACTCGCGAGGCCACTAGGCGGAAACAAATTCTACTAATATATTACGTACACTCAGACAGCTGTTCAACGCCTTCGTGAGTAGACCTATTTCCCAAATTGTTGGTTGAAACCCTAAACATAGGCATATAAACTTAATACCCCAGGTTCAAAGGCATGTGGTGGGCTATACCGGTTAGCGTTGTGCATTGTGTATTGAAGATATTCCCAATATGCGGAATGGCGTACAAACCACGCAATGCTTTGTGTGTTGAAGATACTCCCAATATGCGGAATGCTTTGTGTATCGAAGATACCCCCAACATGCGCAATGGCGTGCGAAGCACGCAATGCTTTGTGTATTGAATATACTCCCAATATGCGGAATGGCATGCGAAACACTCAATGCTTTGTGTATTGAAGATACTCCCAATATACGGAATAGCGTACGAAGCATTTTGCAGCTATTCAGCACTGTCGTGAATAGACCTATTTCCCAAATTGTTTGTTGAAACCCTAAAACATAGGCCTATAAACTTAATTTTGGAAATTTGCTCAACTCACGTCAGCGGTTCAGCTGCGTGGTCGTATTATTTTATATCCCGTTCATTTTTTATGTAATTAACATGTTTTAAAGTACCAAGTTTTGAGTTTTTTCCTTACTCAATAAAAAATGAATAATTACAAGTAAATCGCAAACCGGATCCGCCATTTTATATAAAAAAAGAATATTTTTCACCACGCAATTGCAAAAGATGGATTTATAAAATTTTAACAAATAGGCCTACATTTTTACAATCCTTACAAATGATATTGTACACATTTACTAAGTTAGCACATTTAGGCCTGGATAAAGTCTGTTGTTAAATTGTATTTTTTTATAAAACTATTTATATCTGATGTATATGTGACATTAGACAAGAGGTAATAATACCCAGAGTAATGCATTAGACCGTGTGCCGATCGCTTACATGTGGCCTCCAGAGCGAATCAGCTGTATCTAAACCACGTGGCAGTTATAATAGCAGAAGTAGATTTTTAGCATTGTTTATGAGTTTCTATTCATCATAGTACTTGACAATTCATGACTTGCCCGCTGTAGCAGATAAAGCGAAAGACTGTTGAAAAGAATTTGAAAGTACTGTAATCCAGAATTCATCGAACAACATATGCCGGATGTTTACAACTTTGGTTCTTCCACAAACACTACTCACAGACAGGGCTCTATAACAGTTAAATTATCCCAATACGGGGGTTGGCGTGCGTTGCACTGTGCGTCAGCCGCTTCTCATGGTGTTCAGTGTCAAGCTCACATGTGCGTCCTTAGCAGTGAACGTGTTAAGCCCCATACCCCGGTCTAGCCAACCCCCCCCCCCCCCTAGAAAATATCATATGGGCGCCCATGGTTCAATGGAGTTCCGTATACTGAATAAACCAACGAGGGAGACAAAAGACCCGAATTTAGCCGAGCGTGAATTTGAATTAGCCGAAGAGCGTTAAATGGGTCCCAATGCCAGTCTAGTAGGATTTCATTATCGTGCAAAACATACATTTAGTCATACCACAGAAAAGAGACTACTTCGTATAACACACTTGTCCAGCTAATGCGACTTTACAAACAATCTTGTACCGGACTTTTTGACCACCGTATATACTAATTGTTGAGTAGCTCAGTCCGTAAACAATACACTATAAATGCACACATACATTACAAATTAAACTTTAATAACTCAGTTTAAAGTTCAAGAACGTGTTATAAGAAATACTTAAAGATTTCAGCTCAACGCCCTTGAAAAAATGCATTGTCATATTTAACTTTATGTCTATTATTGTTTAATTGTGTATAGTTTCCAAGCTATTATAAGCATCCGTTTTGTAGTTTACGATTGGATAGATTTATTAGATTTTAAATTGCAATAATTTCTTAGTATCATGCGTTCAGAAGAATAAATAAGCACGGAATGAAATGCCAAACACGGTGCGAAAAGGTTATATATTCAAGAGAAAATAGATAGAGTTCGGATCCTACTCAAAACGTCTACTCCGACTAGCCTTAGAGAATGTAGTTTAGTTTACGTGACGTAACGTGACAGACTTTTGAAAACCCCAGATCTGATTGTTTTAAACGAAGCAATTCTGACCGGGTCTGCGGACGATCTTTTCAAAACGTCTGTAGACGTCATGGGCTCGCGCATGCGCAGATAAAATTATAGATAACACTTCTTCAAATTCAGGTTTAGTTAGCCTGAAGAAGTATGTTCTCAACCTATCATCATCCAGTTATAAAGGTACGGCTATACGAATCCGTCCCCAGAGCGCCGAGTCTCTAGAGCGCCTGGCATAATCTGAAATTTTTGACAACCGAATTGGAATTCACAAAAGCAACGAACCGTGGTAATGGCGTGTGCCCAACTGAGCATAGTAGATGATCAGCACTGGAATGACGCAAATTTTGCATACATTTCATTGCAGACATGATACGCCTCGAATTCTAAAGTAATATAATGAATTTTATGTTTTTTTATGTAATTTTATCTCGTAATTTTGAGATGCTCGCAGTTAATCTTGAATGAGTATGTAGAGCCACTTATATATTACTAGAATGATTTGGTTTAACATTAAAAATCACGTCCAGTAATATAAAAAGCTGCCTTCTGGACATTACCTAACCTAACCTAATACTCCTTGAATTTTAAGTAACATTGTATTTTTAGTTTAATAAAAATATGACAAATTATTACTCCTTAATTGAGCCCGGCATTGAAGTTATTAACTCTCGTCACATCTGCATCACTCAGCAGACCCTTTGATAATTTATGGCCTCGGCGCTGAGGAGACTAATTTACCCTCGGCGCTGTAGAGACGTCACAGCCCCGTCACGTCTTTTTATAGAGATACCAAATGGAGTAGTTAAATTGTGGAGTCAAATCGAGGTGGGTATACACAACCGTCACGGCTGGAAAATGTTTGAATGTTCTGAGAGGGAATCAAAAGGGCTACAAAAAAAAAAGTATCTTGACATTTTTTGTTAAAATGTACGGATTTTTAGCAATTTAGGTTTGAAATGTTGAAACAGTCGCCATTTTGAAATGCATGATTGGATGTAATCGCTTATTTTTCTTAAGATAGATCATTGTTAATTTAAACTTCATGCCAAGTGTGAATCCAATCGGTTAAACCGTTCTCTAGATATTAATTATTTAGTAAAATAAACAAAATGGCGGATATTAGGAAAATGAAGCGTTTTTCGAAAAAAATATTATTCTTCATTTTCTATTTATTTTGACCCATAGGACCTTTTCCCGAAGTTTTTAACACTAACTTTGTTCCACCCTGTATATTAATTTAATTATATTCAAAAATTATCTTGATATATTCAAAATTAGAAAATACATATAACATTTACATATATGTTAATCATTAGAGTTCTTTATTGTCATTGGTTCAATTTAAAAGAATTTGTCCATTGCCATCGACTATGCTCATGTATTTGGTAAAAAATTCTAAGTTCTCAATTAGTCTATTTCACAATTATTTTATAGTGTCTTTAACTATTAATAATTCTCGGGCTAGGGGTAATCGCCTTGAACTTGGATAATATTTTAGGTAACGGTCTCGATCATATTGGTACTTTAGAAATAATAAATTAAATTGCTATGTATCAGAAAACTATAATGTCTCAATAGTGTTGAAATTCAATTTGTATATTATGTTACTTAACTAATATTTTGTTTATCAAATTTATCAATAATAATCAACACAGAATTAACCAAATTCTGCAACACTTATGGTTTATTGGTATTACATATCACTTTCAATTTTTTAAAAGAATGAAACAATTGAAATGCGCTTAGGTCTTCATATTTCGCTGGTTGGATATACACTGATTTTTTAAAACTACGCTTTTTTTTTAGGCGGAAAAATGCATTTAGGCAGACCTCTCGTTAGAGAAGGTACTGTGGGACTCAACCAGAACAAGTCTGGCAATACTCACTAAAAGACCGCCCTCACCCCCAAGTAAGGAAGTCACTCTGGCTCCGAACCCAGTCACAAGAGTGTTTAGCTGACCTCTCCTGAGATAGCTCCACAACACTCCTGTAGCTGCGTAACGGACAGAGACACTCCGCATGCATCACTGGAGGGAGCGTCGGCAGCATCTAGGGGCCGTTCCCTAATGGCTGCAAGCAGCAATCTGAAACTCCGCGGTTGTTGAATACCTTTAAATAGTCTCCTAGAGGGGTCCATTGTATTGTTGGGCCTGCTTCTGATTGGTCGGCCGATCGCGGTTCGTATCTGTCCACTTTATTTTAATATTTTTCCCGTAAATTTCGCACAATCGCGTGTAATAAGCTTATTTATTTTTGTAAATCATATTTTTTTAAATTTAATTTTGATGCCAGATTGGTTTATTAGTAATGTTTTTATGAAAATTTATAATTAGTTCTATTCCGCGACTTAAGTATCAAGTGGGCAGCTTAAATACAAACAATACGCAGCTGAGTGGTTCCATCCATTCTACTAAACTAGTACATTTTTACAATTGTATTCTAACCTTTTGAAAATAAATAACATTATTTCACTGCGCAACTATTTAATATAAACGTATTTATATTGTGTTCTATAATGTATTTCAATATTTCCTTATTTCATTGTTTTTATTCGTATTTCCATACGAATCATATGGGTTAATAATGTGATGGCCGACATCGTGTTTACATTTAACATAACCTGATAACCTAATTTGGAGTCTTTAAATTTCTAAGTGTATTTCTTACATTTCCGATAGATAAATATAGTTGAATAAGTGTTGTTATTAAATTTTATTTGTGTATTTTGTAGTGTTTACTTCCTGTGAAGGGGTAGTATTATTTATCCAGGTTGGTTTCAATAGGCCTAGGCGGTTTGTTTACATTACTTTGAATTTTATTTAGTTATAAATGCTACATGATTAAGAAGATTTGACATCATTATAGTCTTATTAGTAACATAGACAAAGCCGCGTACCACAGCTTGAATAATATATCCATTAACTCTCTCTAATCTCCAGCATCAGGATATAACAACAAACTCGTATTTCTGTACAACAAGTTAACTGGATTTAAATATCCACGAGCGCTTTTGCCAAGTTCTTTGCAGATTTATTACGCTTTTATAAATCGAGGTTAAACTATAGAAATAAATGAGTATTTAATTATTTTCTTGTAACCAAGGGCAGTTGTTATAAATACAGTTCATTAGCGATCTCGTTCAAGGCGTTAATTGCTATTGAACTTTGCGCGCTTTGGTTGTTTATGTCCTTAGGCCTTTAATACATCATATTTCACTTTAGTTTGTGAGCCGAGTCATTTGTAGCGAAGCAAGATCCGTTCATAATTTTTACTTAAGAACAATTAATTGTTGTGGTAATTGGTGATTTTAAAGTACGTATAACGATGATATTTTCCTTTTTCTGATGTTTTTAATATTTTTAGACGCAGAGAGAATGGAAAATCTTGGGGATAAAACGAATTGATGAATTATAGTCAAACACGAACATTTGCCTGGAAGAAATCGTTACCATCGCTCACAAGTTTTCCAACGAACCGGAAGAGATCTGTGTGGAATGAGCTTGTGTGCGGTCTGATTATACCAATTTAGTTTTATAGATGCTTTGTTTTATCCAATACATGATTTTCCTATAAGAATGGCGGAAGGTGATGGAAGAAGGTCAAAGTACTCAGGAATAGCCAGAAGGCGACGGTAGAAGACATAAGGGGACGGGAAATGGCAGAAACAGACGGGAGAAAACAGGATGAGACGGGAGAAGAGAGTAGTAGGTGGGAGAAGAAAGTAGTAGACAAGATTAACCAGGAGGAGACAGGAGTAGCCAGGAGGAGAAGGACAGGAGAAGACGGAAGAAGGCAAAAGGAGAAAGTAGTAGACGGGAGAAGCAGGATTAACCAGAAGGCGGCAGAAATAGAAGGAGTAACCAGGAGGAGATAGGAGTAGCCAGGAGGAGACTGGAGTAGGCAGGTGAGACAGGAGGACACGGGAGAAGACAGGAGGAGACGGGAGAAAACGGGAGGATACGGGAATAAAGTAGTAGACGGGAGAAGACAGGAGTAATCAGAACGCGGCAGGAGTAGCCATGAGGAGACGGGAGAAGGCAGAAGGAGCCGGAAGATGGCAGAAGGAGACAGGAGGAGAGAGAAGCAGGCGGGGGAGGACAGGAGGAGACAGGAGTAGCCAGGAGGATGCAAGAGTAGGCAGGTGAGACAAGAGGAGACGGGAAAAGACAGGAGGAGACGGAAGAAGACAGGAGGAGACGGAAGAAGACAGGAGGAGGCAGAAGTAGTCATGAGGAGACGGTAGGAGAGAAGGAGGAGACAGGAGTAGGCAGGTGAGACAGAAGGAGACGGAAGAAGACAGGAAGAGACGGAAGAATGCAGAAGGATATGGCAGAATTCAGCAGTACATAGAAGGAAGTAGGAGACATAAGAATACTGGAGAAGACAGGATTAGACGGGAGGTGACAGGAGAAGTGAGAGCACATGAGGAGAAGAAGAGACGGAGGAGACAGAAAACAGGAGGAGACGAGAGACGGCAGGTGAAGACGGGTAGAGACAAGAGCATTTTATTAATACATTAATTAATTTTATTTAACTATATTAATTTTATTTAATACAATTATATACATTCTAAACTGTCCATCCTTAATGTTTAGTTTAAGTTTATTCTATTTTGCGCGAAACCAATGTTTTTTGGCTGGGTTGTAGCAGCGAAGGCGAAAATTGCGTCATTGTTTCACCTGAACCCTATAATTGTGTTTAATTATTCCTGGTAATCACTAAGGATCTAGTAGCTCGGGGTTATCTGTGAACCATATGCGGTCATTTTTTGTTGTGGATGGTGGGAATCAGAATGTATTCCGATAGCCTATCCTTTGTGGTCGGTTTCCTATAAATATTTTCCTGGAATTTAACATGTCGATGTTTGACTGTTCAGAAAAATAATTACGCTGAGTTCTTTTCCTATTTCCAGTGTGACTTTCCCATAGTTTTCACGTTTTCAATTTAACTTGGGGATTCGTCAAACGTTTATTCACTTTGGAAAAACTTCGGACGCGTTAATTGTTTTTAACATGACCGAAGTTTGTACGGTAGCTATTACAGTATAAAAGAAATACTACCCTACCTGAAGACACTCTGTGTATAAGGTTGGATAAAGGTTACCTGGCGTTGACACAACTGTCACATTTCGTGACAACCGACAGTAAGCATGACAGCTTGTTTGGTTATCTAGTACGATTTTTAACGTAATTTATTGTCAACTTGACAGAGTATTCAATTAGGACTTTGCATGTTGTATATCTTAACAGGAAACGCTGCTCTGTAAGCAACATTCTTAAATGAATGGTTTCAACCTAACAAACTTTATAGATTAGAGAAGTTCTCTTTTTGCATACTAATGTATACATTACACTCTTACGTATAATAAAGGGTTTGTAAAGGGCGATTAAAAAGTTTCTTGACAAAAAAATAATAATAAGAAAAGTTTAACCTGCTTAAGTTTGAAAAAATATAATTTTCCACCTGTCGGCCATTTTGTGTTTTTTTTCGAATAACACAAATTAAATTCAGAACGAATAAACGTATCTATACTAATATTATAAAGTGGTATAATTTGTTTGTTTGTATGTAGGGGGTCATTTCTGGAACTACTGAACCGATCGAAATTTTTTTTTACAAATAAAAAGCTGCACTATCCCTGAGTAACATAGGCTATAATTCATTTTGATAAAAACATTTTTCTTGAAAAATACATAAAAAGTAGACCTAAACCAGTTTTACATTTTGTTACTTGCTGCTAAGGGGTGAAAATGTAATAACAACCCCTAAAACCTATAAATATTAATTGGTTTTCTTTCCTTAAAGCTAGAAATCTGAAATTTGACATTTATTAAGTTTAAGGAAATATTTAATTGCGTAAAGCTGATCAAATCGATCCCAATCTATGCACGCGCATATTAAAGTCGTATCTGTTCGATCTGCAACATCCAGCTAAGACTGTGATTTACCAGTCTGTAGATTTAGCGGTTGAAAAAGATGGCGCTCTTAACATTGAATTCTTTATTTTTAATTGATTTAAATTATTCAGCAATCATACCTTGACGAACACAATTGACGGGCAGCCAATAAACAAAACATACCAAACTAATTGAAAATACGTGTAATAATTCACTTTCGTGAAATAAAAGACGAAAGAAAATGAGGGAGAAATATTACAATTATGTAACATAGTGATGCAAAACAATTCCCCGTAGCGAAGCACGGGTATTTAGCTAGTACATTATATATTTTTAAATATAAATTGTATTGTTTATGTTATATTATGATCGGGCGAGTAGAACATATTTCTGATCAAGCAACGAGCATTTTTGTCTTGCCCTAATAATGAACAGCTTCAACATGAGACAAACTGTAACTACAAAAGTAACGCCTACTAAAATATTTATTGTAATCCCACAGATTAAAGGTTACAAATCAATATTCACAAAAATAGTGTGAAGTTTCCGATATTTTGGCATATATATCGATATCATTGATATCGGGATTCAAAGTACCGATACAAATATATCGTTATATTTTTTACTATCTTCAGTCCGTTTTGGTTAGCATGTTTAGAACGTATCAAATTTCACGACCGACATTGGGTTTCTACCAACATTTTGACGAGAGTTCGACCACCGCGAAGTCTCGGGCTCTGGAGTGAAAAAAACTAAGACCCGATTCGACAAGTCAAGCGCCGAAGTAACGTCTCAATTGCTCAACCACTGCCTAAAACCGGACCAGAAACAGTTGAAGAATCGGAGCTTGGGGGACGTCGTGGCCGGTGTGCAAATGAATGCCTTCGAGACCCGACACCGCTCCACGGGGGGCTAATGTGTTCAACTTGTTTTCAACAACATATTCTATTAATTTTGCTCCGTTACACTTTGGAGAGAACCGTGCGAGCGTCTCCCGCCGCGCTATTCATTCCGTCCCTTCGCATTGCGAACCGTTTATCAAGTTAAGTAATTCGATTTTGATTCGGGCAAAACAGCTGTCGGCGTATTGCTCTCGAACGGACGCGGTTCGGTGGATGAAAGATTGCAATGAAATTTGGAATAAATGGTGCAAACTTTGCGCAAACTAAATTGAAATCCCGAGGTCTGGGTGTGCAATGGTTGGTTCGAGAGTTTTAGTCAAATAAAAGCTTCTACGAATAAAGCTTTCAACCTGTGAGCGTCACAACCCTATCGCGATACCTAATAGTACTGAACTTGTTATAGAGCACTGCACATTTGCAGCCGCGTCCAATCTACGTGAAATTCATTTTTAAAGTTATGTGTAATAATTGGTTTGTTTAACCAGGCATCCTATACCAACACAGTAAACACAGCAATATTGTATGTACATTTGCTGTTATTATTTTTAACTTATCACTTAATAACACATGTTCAAATTAGATTAAAGTAAGCCTATCTTGAAGATTTTCAAGAACCCTGTTTTGGTTCAGTACAGCAGTGAAAACCGTCATGAATATAATACACATGTTACAGTGGTTTAATCTAAAATTTGACACAAATAATGAGCTTATGTGTGATTAAACCAATATAACCAACGATTTATATTCATGACAGTTTTCACTTCTGTCGGCAGTCCCACGACTGCTTTCTTTTTTTGGAACGAAGTTCCTTAACGCGGGTTGCGGTAGGATGTAACAAATAGAAAATGTAATGCGTAACGAAAAAAAGTGTTATTAATTGGTTGCTATGGCAATGACAAATAATATAAAATACGAGTAACGAAAAAGCGTTATCAAATTGGTTGCTATGGGAATGAATGTAAATACATTTTACCGATCCGTCCGGTGTAGTTTAGATATTATCGTCAAGCGCTGAAATGCATCCAATAAATATAAAATGTTGCTTCAGCAGTCTAGGCCAAACCCAAAATTATTGTGTGTATATTTAATTTATTTTACCTGTCTTAACGGCAACATATATACAATAATTTTAGGTTAGGCCTAAACTTAAAATTACTGTCTAGACCTAACCTTAAATTATTGTATGTTGCCGTTAAGCCATTTAAAATAAATTAAACATACACACAATTATTTTAGGTTAGGCCTAGACGGGTGAACCATCATTTTATGTTTACTGAATGAATTTACAATGAATGGACATTTAACTGTGTTTACCATCTTAGCTTTGATGTTATAAGTAATTCTTCACTTTTATTATAATAACATTAAACGCATGGAAACAGTAAATATTTGTATGGAAAACAAACTAATGATAAACGGTAATTGATAGATTAAAATTATGCGTATGTTGCCGTTAAGGATGGTAAAAGAATTGAAGAAGAGGCGTGATGATTTTCGTTCCTAGTGGGTGTCCCACGACCGCACACATTTACTTTTTTTATCACAAGGTATAGTGTGTTTATGACAAATTGTTGTGATGGGTGGTACGAAGAGGAGGAGATGTTTTGAATATTGTAAATAGACGTAAAGTTCTTCCAAAAGGTGAAAACAGATTTTCCATACTTCTCTCCGTCTTTTAGGTATTTCGAAAGTTAAAAAAAATCGCTCTGTTCATGAAATTTTATTGTATACGACGAATTCTTCAATTAAACTCACAGCCTTACAATTGAAATTTAACGGCCTAATGTTTACTAATTACTGTACTATTAAACTAGCGTTGCGTGTACGAACGCTAATACGAACACAGTGTGTGAATCATTTATAACGTCATCCCCTTGGCACTGAATATTCGAGCAAACGTACTCTCTCCCACTCGGCCATTCTCTCTCACACCCATCATGAAACCTGTCATAACCACACGTTAAAGTCTTCATTGTAAATAATATACGCGTCATGCCCACACATACACACATAGTTGGCAGTTAGCATTGTGTAATAAGTGTTTTGTTACCTCAAGCCGAATGAATGGTTTTTGTGTGCAGTCGTCAAGTAATGAATAAATATGAAGACAGTTTATCAATAACGAGAAACCGAGTCGTGAAAACAAATTATTATTATTATTATTTTCAAGTACAGTATGACACATTATTAAATTAAACTGAGTTTGAGGTGAATAAAAAAATAACAACTGGATTCATTTTTTTCTGGCGATTTTAAAGAACTATGACTTGCTGAATCGTGGGAATATATCGCAAGTTATTAGTAGGCCTACTTACCTGCTTTAATACATTGATTTGATTAAGTAAATTACGTTTATTTATTTACGTTGGTTTACTAACAGCTGTCATTTTTAACAGATTTTTAATAGATCGCGTCTTTCATTAGGAACCTTATGAAGTATAATATAAAAGTTTTATTAATTGATTTTTGTAACGGAAACATGAATTTTAAGTTGTTCGTCTAATTTTCGTAAATAGCTGGGAACATAAGCTTTAATAAACGGTACCAGAAACTGGCACATACTTTCTCACAAACATATTTAAATTACTAAACAGATTCACTGTGACTTCATAATTGTATTAAAGTAGGATGGATACATTAAAATAAATATTATTATTATTATTAAAACTATTCGATCGATTTCGAACAAATTTGCACCAAACATGTCAATTAGGCCTGTATAGATACGAAAAAAGGTTTTGAAAAAATTTGAAAAAAAAACACCCCTTTTGGCCAAAAACCCCCAAAAATCAGTTATTATTGTAAGCAAAATTTTATCAAAATCGTTAGAGCCGTTTTTGAGAAATTTTGATTTTCTCTTTTTTGGCTATTTTTTGGAGGGGGGGGGGGTAAAACCCTTGAAGATCAAAAATTTGAAAAAATGAAAACGCCTGGAGATATTTCAGAACTACACCTACATACCAAATTTCATCAAAATCGGACCGTTGGTGTGGTCTCCTGCTCTGTACACATCCTAACAGACACACGGACATACATCACCAAAAAAACACTTTTTTGGGTTCAGGGAGCACCAGAACAAATAATTTCACTAAAAATGTTTTTGGGTTTGGGAGCACTAACACAGATAATTCCACTAAACAATTTTTGGGGGTTCAGGGAGCACCAAAACAGATAATTCCACTAAAAATTCAAATTCGAAAATTTGGACGAAAACAATGCTTTCTTTATATACTACATATAGGAGGCAAAAAGTGATGCTTGAATAATTAATTTTGAGGATGAATTAAGGGAAATATCGCTTAGTGACAAAAAACACCTGTGAGAAATAATATATAAGGATGGAACCTGCCAACCCATTCTTTCTCCACGCAAATATTTTGTTAGTCTCTAATTAAACCAATTAATTGCCCCCAAAAACCCCGGAGAGAAAATTTCAAGTCTCTATCGCAACTTCACAAATTTGCCCACCGCCCCCCGCCCAAGAGCCCCATAGTGCACCGGGGACATTTCGCATGGTCAAAAATGATATAAGCTCCCCAAAAACCCCCTAGTACTGGTTTACGCGGCTTTTCATCCATTTCTAGAGGTTTCAAAAAAATTATGCACTGTTAGATGAACTTTATGCACCCGCGAACCTTCCGCTTTCTCCCGAAACTGGTCATATGTAAACTTTTCCTGGTATTTTTCTGAACACGATGCATAAAAAACTGCATCCAAATCACAGCTGTAGGCAAAAATGTATTTATTCTGGTCGAAATCGTACTAGTTTGCACGGTCTAAGTTCTAGAGCCTAAGAAGTTTCACTTCCAACGCACTTCTTTTTGTACGCGTTAAAAACACGCGCTGCATTTCATTTTGAGGTTACTTTGAAACGATCCTAACTTCGTGAATACTCGATACTATGCGTTCAAACCCTCGCGGATTGTTTTCAAGGCCAATGAACTGTGAATCCGTATTTCACACGTGTTAAGGCAGCTAGAAAAACGCAAAGTTATTTAAATAAATTAAACTCGCAGATTAGTTAATTGTGCGCGGCGCACTTCCGGAATCACGTGTTTACTTAATTACACACCACGTGACAATGCTAACCGGAAGTCGAGGCAGGTGCTACTTTGAATAATTGCCGGTGTAATCCCCGACTGGCTTTCGAATAAATTGCGTAAGTAACGCCCTCGGACCCAGGATCTAATTGTAGGCCATTCGGTATAACCTTCACATATGTTGGGTTATTGAACGATTTAAAAATCCGTAGTACTTTGGATTTTTAAGATTTACAGATTCGGAATGACGGTTCGGTTGGAAGCAGGTGAAGGTCTAGTATATCCGTTGTAGATTATAGGGCTGACGTCTTCAATATTTTTTGTATTGTGTAAAGAAGTCCGTTCAGACATTATCCAGGTTTCCCTTCTAATTAATTGTTTGCTGACCTTGTGGTAAAAAATGAAAAATATTTCTTTGCAGTTAGGGCAAAAGGACTTAAGGGGGCGCTTCCCTGCCCGCCATATTGAATCTGATTCCCATAAGAGCAATGCTACAGAATAAGTCTTTTTTTTCCGTTAATTCGTGGAATAAATTTAAAAATTTGGTTTCATTTTGAAGTACAGTACTGTCAAATGCGGATGTTGATTGCCGAATACATTTTCAGAAACCGTTTTATTGTTTTCATAAACGTATGATATAAATAGTAAACTTTATTAATTTTTTTCTCAGTTGCAAAAAGAGATATTGCAAAAATTCTTAGCAATCAACACCCACAATCTATTTTACTTTAAGAAAAAAAATACAGCTTTCGTTTTTTAACAAAAACAGCACAAAAATATGCTTAATAGTAAAGGTATGTTTTGTTTATTTAACATTGAAATTGGTACCCAATATCGTAGTTTTGAATGTGGAGAGCCGAGCCTTAAGTCAGAAATTGTTAACCATACAGGAGAAGCACTCAAAGTTTTGACAAACTCATGGCTTGCATTGCAGTATATATTATTCGCGGGAGGAGAAGGGGCGAGATAGGCAATACGGTAACAGCTAACTAAAGTGTTGTTTTGTTCTCGGTTATTATGTGCAAGGCATAGCCGGGTGGGTAGGGTGGCATCATCCTGATCAGAAGATACCGGGTTCGAATCTCGGCTAGGCCAGATAACTTTTCATGTCTGTGGTTTGAGGGTAGGAGGGCGGAAGTAAATCAAACAGTGGTTGGCTCGCTTCCAAGCTGACGGGATATGACTAGTTACCTGGTCTCCGGCTTAAGATGTTTTGCATAATTTTAAGAAGATATTTATGTACATATATTTATATTATAATTTTAAAACCCAAGAATTTTTTTTTATCTTTGTCTTGTTTTCCATTGAAGTTTGACCGCGTAACCATTGAAATCACAATTAATATATATTTTATTCGTACAGTAACAATTCGTTTACAATTTCTGACTTAAGTCCTTTAGCCATTAAAAGGATTCAAAGATTTGTTTTATTATTTTGCACTTCTTTTCGAGCATGTTTATAATATGCAATTTAGGCCTACATATATTTGCCACACATCTACATTAGAAAAATATATTAACGATTCTTTATCGGTTGAGTTTTACGTTTTTCATTCAAAAGTTCATCCTCAGATACCTTAAGACTCGGCAGACCTAACGGCCATTTTGGATTTCAACTCCGTTAAGTGCAATGTTAAAGGTGTAACAAGATTACTGGAATAACAATGATCAGAAAAGTATTCTGAATATCTCATTTTAAAGGATGGAACAGTCCGAATGTGGTTGTTTTCAGTTTTTAAAATTTGTTTGATCTGTGAATTGGCTCAAAATCAAAGTTTTCGATTCGGTTTCTTTTTCAATAGTTCAAATATCAAAACTGTAAAAATATCGATAAGTGTTATTTCGATTTGAGTACCTTTAAAACTGAAGTACCTTTCAAGTAAAAGCGATTTAAAACAATTTGGACTATTCATGGTGAAAAATCTGCTTTCTGTAATAACAACACAAAACTTAACCTAAATGTTGTAAACTTAGATGGTTCATATAGTTGAAGGTATTACATCTGACGGATGAAATCAGCTTTTCGATGTTAACAAATATACCGAACAATTTAACCTTGCCCAGCGCTGTACTACTTTGTTACGTACGGACGAACACTCGCTGAAATAGGAGTTGATTCTTTATAGCAAAAACTGGTAAAGTTCGTGATAACAGTTATTTATAGCTTGATCATTACAGGTGGTCACACACTAAAGATGGTGACAAATTGTTTTCATGTTATGCTTAGTTCATGAAACTACTTAGGCACACAAACAACACATTATATATGAAGGGCGGAGAAGCCTATGGGTATAAGTATAGTGAAGTTAGTTTTGAGAAAACTCAGTTTAAATAATTGAAACTGTTAAAATCAAACCCAGGTAAAACCATGATTACTAAAACTAGTATATTTTTAATTGCTAGGTTCTAGACTAAACTAATAACAAATATTAATTTGATTTTCATCCTCTTATTCGTTGTTATCAGCCAATATTTGGTAAAAGTTGTCATTTGTACCCCTGTGCTGTTAACACGTTCACTGCTAAGGGCGCACATGTGAGCTTGACACTGAACACTATGAGAAGCGGCCGACGCACAGTGCTTCGCACGCCAATCCCCGTATTGGGAGAATTTTCAATACACAATGCATTGCGTGCTTCGCACTCCAACCCCCGTATTGGGAGAATTTTCAATACACAATTCATTGAGTGCTTCGCACGCCTACCCCCGTGTTGGGAGTATTTTCAATACACTTCACACGCCAACCCCCATATTGGGAGATTTTCAATACACAGAGTATTGCGTGCTTCGCACGACAATTTTACGCCAATGTTCTATGGACGCACATGTACTGATTATTACGTAGAAAGGTTCAAAAATAAAGTAATTCCTACTACTCATATAGGTTATAAATATGATAAATAAAAGGTCAGCTCCTAGCATAGGAAATACGAAATTTGCGTAGCAGTGAACGTGTTAACAGGACATAACTTCTAATTATGTAATAAAACATAGGTTACAAGTAAATTACCAATGTAAAGTGACTTCATCACATGTATCTCTTGACTTCGAAGCTAAACAGTTCTTCTACGAAGTAGTTTTTTTCGCCACTAGATTTCAGCACATGATAGACTTACAGTTATATTCCTTGGCCACAAACATTATAAAGTGTTGAAGAGCCAGTTTCTGCAATTAACTCCATTATTAAAAAAATTTCACTTGTACCCCTTGGCTTCTCAGCCCTTTATATATAAGACGGTCCTTGCCTTTAGGTATTTTCTTCATGGTAAATGTATAGAGCCTACAATTCATTAAAAGAAGTATGCCCAAATAGCGCCTAATACTTCACGGTGCGTAAAAGAGTATAGCGGTTGTATTGCTTTATGTATTCCACTTATTTAGTGGAAAAAAAATTAAAATTATATTCGAAGATTCAAAGGTTGTGAACATGCGTTTAGATCAAAATTGCTCATAGTTGTGGACAGAATAAATCAAACAGCATAACCAACCGCATGCGCTGTACTTGTTTGTTACGTACTACACTCGTTTTTTATGAGAGTTGAGTTGATAAAAGGAGTATCATAAAATATTATTTTCTGTACACAACGGATATTGGAATAGAGGCGGACTAGCACGGTTTACAACCAATATCTCAGTAAGGCTTGACAGACCCAGTCACCATCTTGAATTTCAATTTTCATAAGATGATGTTAAACAAGATTGCTTGAGTAATAATGATACGAAAATTATTCAAAGTATGTTATTTTAAACCTTAGTACAGTCCGAATGTGGGTATCATATAGTTTAAAAATTTGTTTTCAACTAAAATATTCTATGGCTTAACTAAAAACGGTACCAGGAACTGGAACATACTTTCTCACAAACTTATTTAAATTATTAAACAGATTCACTGTGACTTCATAATTGTAGGAGGGGTAGGAGAGGTGATATTAAAGTAGGAGGTTAACTAATAAATATTATTATTGTTGGCTAGAGAGAAAACTATTTGATCGATTTCGAATAAATTTGCACCAAACACGTCAATTAGGCCTGTATAGATGCACAAAAAAAGGTTTTGAATTTTTTTTTAAACAACTCCCTTTTCGACCTAAACCCCCCAAAAATCAGTTATTATTATTATTATTATTATTAGATAAACGAGAATTTTTAGAAAGATGCGGGTTTTTGCATATGGTAGGGTGCATTAAGGGCAACAAATAAGCCAAATTTTATCAATATCGTTAGAGCCGTTTTTTTTTATAAAAAAATAATAACTGATTTTTTGGGGTTTTTTGACCAAAAAGGGAGTTGTTTTTTAAAATAGTTCAAAACATTTTTTTTGGTGTATCTATACAGGCCTAGTTGACATGTTTGGTGAAAATTTTATCGAAATCGATCGAATAGCTTTCTCTCTACCTTTGTATACATACAAACATACAGACAACAGACATTCAGACAGACATTTTGTAAAAAACACTTTTTTGGACTCAGGGGGTCCCAAAACGGATATTTCGACAAAATCTCAACATCGATTTTTTTGCGATCACTATAAAAAACAAAGTTTGCGATTTTTTCTTATCCAATAATGCAAATATAAAAGATGTAAAAAGCTAATCACATTCGAAATTAATTATTTTTCAAACAAAAGCAATTCCAATAAATTTTGATAATTTATGACGAAAAAATCAACTTTATTTTGGAAGCATGTACACGCCGAATTTGTGTTCCTCCTAGAGTGTTTCGCTTGCACTCTGGTGGTTAGCATGCCAACTTGTTGCTTGCGCAGAAATGATAAAAAATAATATATTCGTTAATTTTGAACGTGTGAGAGAAAGCTGTGTTTAAAAACACTACTATATACAGGTCGGCCAAAACTTCTGTGCGCGCGGACGGTTCGCTACTAGCGGCACTAAAAACATAGCCTGTTGCTCTCCACATTTTACAAAGCCTATATTCTATATTTATTTACTTTCTTAACAGAATAACAAATTAACGTTTTAAGATGTGTATTTGAAATCTACTGAAAATGGTATTAAAAATGATACCAAACTCGTTTTATATATTAGAACATATAATATGATGATGAAAATATGAGCTATTGTTAGGTTTTAAAACTATAAGATTGCCTCGACCTATATCGCCTATTGAATGTACTTCAACTTGCATTAGGTCAACTTGAACACAGCTTTTATTTAATATAAAGCTATATAATATAAATCCCATTCAATACCAAGCAAATTAAACACTATACAATATGTTTCATAATTATTAATCTTTCTGCGGCTTTACGTTAACTCGAACATAGCTTAGTATTTTTTTAAGTTTGTAGGAAAAGGGATATATGTAAATAAAAAATAAAATTTGAAGGAAAAGTTCGATACATTTACTGACTTTTTCATGTCATGCTGTTACAACTTTCTAATCTTTTTCATTATTAAAAATAACGCATAATTTTAAACTAAAATTTATTTATACCGTTGGATGCGGTAATTTATGCAGAAAAGAAATATATAAATTTAATTGTAGTTTTATTATTCGTAAGAGGACCAGGAGCGTGTAAATGACAATGCGTCCACCGTGTTCTGCTCATTTGGGGAGCACTCCATGGTTTCTACCTCGCTGCGCTGTAGTAGCAAGACACGGATGTTTTCACAAAAGTACCCCCGCCAACCCCCTCGCCTGGAACCGACCAGGTCTGGTCGCGCGCACAGAAATTTTGGCCGATCTGTACATTGTGACGCATGCGCATTTCAGTACGTTTACAGACAGGGTTACGCTGTAATCTTCTAGTTTCCGCTTTTATAAATCTGCCCTTTATTTGATAGCGGAAGAATGAAACGCACACAAACTCAACGCTAGTGGTGTACAGTCCGACCACTTGGAGCGTTGTGGTCGGTTTAGAAATATTTTTCTGTCCTGCCGAGCCTTCAGATAATTTTGTCGTTTTTGGAGACAACATACAAACTAGTGAGATTTATGTTTTTCTGTTTCACAACAAATTCGTTTACTAATTTCAAACGCGTTTCAACGACAATGTCGCCATCCTCAGTGATGCACGGGTTACAGTGGCCAAATTATAACTAACCTAACAGTGTGAAAACGCACCGTGTTTTTACAAAACTAGACATACGTGGTCTAACCAGAAGGGGCGTACCCTACAGAGGCGTGTTATAAAACTATGATAAGCGTTAACCACCGCCTTAACGTTATTCAAATATAGAAAAACGGATTTTATCAATAGAACAAAATTAATAGGACCATTACAAAGAGGACTTTTAACATTTTGTTTAACAATGTTATAGATTGTCTATGTGAGCCCCACGGGTTACATGGCAGACATCAATTCAATAGACAAGTTCTATGACAGACTCTGTTAAGGGCATTGACGTCAACACTCTCTATAGCTCTTCTTATGCATTGCCTTAATTCCAAGAGGCTCATTGGTAATAGGGAATCAAAAACTTGTTCTTTAACATAACCCCACAGAAAGAAATCACATGGGGTCAAGTCTGGACTGCGAGGTGGCCAAAGGGTCTGCTCCATTAAACGAGAAATCCACCGGAACGCAAACGCCTCTCACTATATCCCTATCTAAACAGTGCAATTTCTTGCGCTGACATTGCCTCATTTCATACCATTTTATAAGTCTATCTTTTGTAATTGAGTGTTAAAAAAAAAACTGAATATTCTTTATAAAATTTCGGATCCGGCTTGCAAATTATTTTTCGTTATTAATTTTGTATTGTGTTAGGAAAAAAATTCAAACTTTGTACTTACAAAATGTCAAAATCAAAAGCATTTAAGGGGATCCAAGCCCTTCGGCAACTTTTTTAAAGTTATTTTATTTTTTCAACTATTTTATAGGTTTTTTACCTTCAAACTCTCTAAAAAAAACGATTTGTAAGAATGAATTTTTTTGTCCATCCCATATTTCGTGTTTTATATGGGTTTTAGTGGTTTTTTGTACCAAATTTCACGTTTAAAAATAATTTGAATAACTTTTTTGTTTGTGAAACAATTTAAATGAAATTTTTTTCTCATAATATGCATGTGCTAATACAACTTATAGAGTATTGAAAATTTTCTAGCTTGCATAGTTAAAAATATATGTACTTTTAAATATTCACAATAAAAAAAAAATATTTTAAATACAATTTTTTTTATTAAAAACCTTTTTGATAACGTAAAACATTTTCCATACTCTAGATTGTTGCAAAAGGTATCAAGATAATGCTGTAAAAATTTCATGTTTCTATCTCTTATGGTTCAAAAGTTATTCAAACTTTAGTGTAACAAAACACGGAAAAAAAGATTTGCGGCAAATGACATTTAAAGTTTTTATTACATAAATCAATGAAAATCTGCCTTTTTACCTTCTAAAATTCGCCTGCTCTGTAGGTTTTTCCCTGTATTACATCCCTTACACTATAATTGCCTATGTTTATAAATCACATAATGTAAATAACAAACATTTATGATATAAGAAAGAGTAAAGATCAGCTAATACTCTAAAAACGACAAAAATCGAGTAAACCAATTGTTTAAATAACAGCAAAAACACCCACAAAAAATGCTCAAAACAGCTTGAAATTTTGTACACATACTTTTAATTACATGCACCTTAAAAAAAGATAGTAAAAATTTTTTTTCAAAATTTTGGGAAAATCGGTCTTTGAAGGGCTCGGATCCCCTTAAAAAAATGTAAATTGCAAGACGGATGCGTATTGTGACTGTGCTTAAAATGAGAACTTGCAAACAATTTTATGATAAAAAATAAACGAAATAAATGGTTTGAAATTTAACATTGCTCTTATGGGATAAAAATCCAAGATGGCTGCCACTACAGCAGACCCTTAAATGACGCATAACGTCAGTTGCACGACCAATCCAGGGAGCTGGTAAACATCGAGGTGCCTGACATCATGGTGCCGATGCGGTGGAGCTCCATCATGAACCAATATGTAGTCATTACTGTCTTCCTCTAGTTGAGGGATAAGCCATTCACTCACCACGTCCAAGTAGGAAGTACTTCTGATCGTACTTTCTTGAAAGAAGAAAGGCCCGTATATCTTTTGTTTTGATAACAGCCCAAAATACGATTATCTTAGGAGAATCCCTCTCATGTTCAACAATTTCTGTAGGATTTTGTGTTCCCCAAATACGCAGGTTGTGTTTGTTAACCTTTTCACTGATATGAAACATTGTTGATTCTTTCCAAAAGATTAGTCGATCAATGAATCCAACTTCTTCAAAACGAGTTTTCTCTATCTAGTTCAAGCAGACAAAACGCTTTCTCAATGCTAATATTAAACATTTTTACATCAACAAAAAGAAGGGATATCCAGCAACAATGTTCCAAAAATCAGCTGTTAAAGTAAAACTTTAGTTTATTAGCTATCCATTGATGCCAACATGACCGGTATAAATTAAGCACTTTCAATGTTATTGATTTAGAAAAGTGTCTATTTCTTTTTGAATAACCCTGTATTTATTACATTAATAATGAATTCTGTATAGGACCTAATTCATTATTCACAATTATGTTACTGTATTTGTTAATATAAAAAGTTTCCCAAGCGTCCAATGTGTTGGGTTTAGTTACATTTTTTAACAGTTTAGAATTTTCTACTTTAAAAAAGATGATTTTCATCCAAACAATGATGCTCAGCCATAGCAGATAAGCATTGTTTAGCATTTATAATCTAGTTTAGCATTTATCTAGTTACTTTCTCAAAAGTCAAGCTCAATAGTTATTTATTTATATAATTTAATCCAAGTATATATTTACGTGCTCAAATCAAGCAATAGCAAAGGGTTGTACTAAAATAAATGGAAATCATTTCATCAAATGTATTTTATAAAGTTGTGCTTTTAAACATCGCACCGCACGATACCGCTCGACTGTTATTCGTTTAGAACCGTACAGTTTAATCAAACGGAATTGAATTTATTCCACTGTAAGGGAAATGATATTTGTCTCCAAGACCATTCCGTTTGAACCAATTAGCCTCTCCGACAAGACAAATATTTGCATATTATTACCCTAACTCTTGCCTTGCTCTACTAATGCTATAGCTCTCAGATATTGGAGCCGGTCGTATTTCAGTCCCTATCCTCTAGAGACCCTCAACCCTGTCAGAACTTATCGTTCTCCCTCCCCCCTTCCCCTACACACAATATCTTGTTAACTAATTTACATATACAGCCTTCCATGATATGTCCTCGGATCCAGTATACAGAAGGGTATTTCAAGTTGTATTTGTATTATATTTATAGCTATCGTACCCGACTCACCGCTTAAAAAAATAAGAGATACTTTAATTTGAAATGAAACTCCATTGTACTATTTTGTCGAGTGGCACTGCATCTCTGAAAACGTCACAATATAATATGTACTACGTACCATATACGTACCATATATTACCAATATCATGAACGTTGTACCATAATTAATGGTCCCCCCGAACCAAAACTGGTATTCGAAATAAAATTTGTGTGTTCACTTATTCAAGGTGTTTTTTTTGTTTTTTTGTTTTTTTAAGTATACTAAGTAAAAACGAAACTATAAATAGCTAAAATACAAGTATTAAACTTCCAATACATTTGTTATTGAAATTATTTGAACTAAAGGGATAATTAATAATTATTTATATATATAAATGTAATAAAAAACTCATGTAATATACTTAAAATCTAAACCTAAACTTACAATACATTATATACAAACAGTATATAAGCACACACATTTACTAAAATAATATTGCAACATCCATTTTACATAATATATCCATGCGAAGCGGTTATAAAACCTGCGTCGGACCACTGGAGCGGCGTGCAAGCTCTATCTTTGACGACGTCCCAAGAGCAAGCGATAAATTTAAACAAGTATTTATCCACATCATATTAAAGCTAAAGATACATACTACAAGTTTTATTGTACCATTTTTGTGTATTTTAAATAATTTAAAAAATATAGTTAATAAAGTAAATTTATATGCTTTGAGAAACCATTTGTCTTGTATTTTTGTTTATTTAATAGCTCCCTTAATATTAACTTAACCGAAAAATTTATAAAAACAAAATATGTTTAAAATGTATTAAGGAACAAATGTACAAAAAAATAATTCGCTACGATGAGTACCAACGAACTTATAAGCAATCTAGTGAAACTCTGCATTTGTACGCTTCAAGAAGGGGGGGAGTGGATTGAGAAAATACATATCTCATAAGGGTCTATCACGTATACAAATTTCAGCTTTCCCCTAATTAGTTTCGACAAATGGCGATCTTCGGCCTTTATTGACTGGGCTATGAAACTTTGGAGGGCGTACAGAACACGTGCGTTAAGTTGTCAACTACCTTTTACTATTTCAGTACTGTATAGTTCGACTCGTACTGTAAAATCAAGGTGTAAATCACGGTGTATAGGGGAACAAACGTCTTTCTGAAGCAGCTCCTAAAACTTTAAAACCATTTCAATACTGAAGGCACTCAGGTGTGCTAATATGTCTGGACGGGAATTTGCATGTTTGGTAGAACGTCACGCAAAGTTTGAGAACAGTGGACTGTTCTAAGAAAGTAACTACGAGTTTGGTACTAACAAACACGATGTCTTGGCGAATTGATAGCAAGCAGTAAAGTTGGAGTTTTGGAGAAAGATTATAAAACATTGGTCGATCAAGAACTACGTTTATTTCTAAACCTTTGCTGCTTTTATAATATTTACTAGCAGGTATCGACAGCTTCGCTCGCAGAATAAATAATTCGACCACGCAGCTGAACCGCTGACATGAGTGGAGCGAATTTCCAAAATTAAGTTTATAGTCGTATGTTTTAGGGTTTCAACCAACAATTAGAGGAAATAGGTATATTCACGACGGTGCTGAATAGCTGCAAAATGGTTCGCACGCCATTCCGCATATTGGGAGTATCTTCAATACATAATGCATTGCGTGCTTCGCACGCCAACCCCCGTATTGGGAGTGTCTTCAATGCACAATGCATTGCGTGCTTTGCACGCCAACCCCCGTATTGGGAGTATCTTCAATACACAAAGCATTGCGTGCTTCGCACGCCAACCCCACGGTAGAATCCACCACATGGCTTTGAACCGGGTACTTCTATGGCATTTTACGTTTTGATCGATTTTGGGGAAACCAAGCGAGCTATAAGGTCGCGTAAAAAACAAAATGGCATAATAACATCTTGCATTTATATTTGTAGAAGAAACGCAAAAACAAATTCATTCTCGTAGGAAACATCTAAAAAAAATTGGTACTTCCGGTCAAAAAACTTGCTTCCGATTGTTGGATTTTTTTTACTAACAAACTCGTCCGAGCGACGTAAACAACCAACATGTGTTAAAATGCGGCCGCTAGAGTGCGAATATATATTTGATTTTTAATGACAGACCAAAACGTGTTATTTGCTACTCCCGACCTTGGGTCTTACCATACGGGCCACTGCAATAGCTCATTTTTCCTATGGAAATTCGCTGATAATTCGATCACGCAGCTGAACCGCTGACGTGAGTTGAGCGATTTTCCAAAATTAAGTTTACATGTTTTATGGTTTCGACTAACTATTTGGGAAATTTGTCTACTCACGAAGGCGCTGAATAGCTGCCTACGTGATGCAAGAAATATATTCGTAGAATTTGTTTGCGCCTCAGCTACCATACCCGCCTCACGTGTTACTTCGTTCCGCTAGCAGCGGAAAAACCAACTTTGCCTGTTTGCACTTCGACCTTGCGGCCTCGGAGTATGGGCTGCTTCGCTTTGCTCGCAAAGGACAAACGCCCTTAGCGAGATGAATAATACCAGGTACTTTTATAGTATTTTACGTTTTATTCGATTTTGGAACACCCAGATAGACTATAATGTCGTGTAAAAAAATAAAATGTTTAGTCTTCTATATTTAGTTGTTTAGATAAAACTCTAAACAAGTTTTATTCTACACTCGATTCCACGTTCACCGTGCAATACGGAGCGCCCATAAGCCGCGATACTAGCCTTCCAAAAACATCAACTCTCATGCATCTCTCGGACAGTTGACGCAACCCGCATGACAATAAACGTGATGTTCCCAGTAATGGTAGTAGCATGACCCAATGATGGCAGTGATGGTATGTCTCCCGTAAGACCTGTACTGTAATTGAGTATAGTACGAACAATCTCAAGACATTTTTACTATCGGTCAAAATACGTGCCACCGGTATGTTTTAGGATTTCAACCAACTATTTAGGAAATTGGTGTACTCACGAATGCGCTGAACAGCTGCCTCCGTGTGCGAAATATATTAGCAGAATTTGTTTGCACCTCAGCCTCCAACCCCGGCTCACGCACTGCTTCGTTCCGCTCGCAGCGGAAAAACTCGCTTTGCCAGTTTGTACGTTTACCTTGCAGCCTGAGATTTTGGAACGCTTCGCTTCTCGCGCAGCGGACAAACTCGATTAGCGAGTACGCATCTTGGCTGTTGGACTCGTAACAGAAACGGCCTCACGTTAAATTCCTTCTCGTGAACCGAGTCCCTTTTGGGAGAACGAGACAAGCTATAAAGTCGTGTAAAACGACAAAATGTGTTGAATAATCTAATAAATTTACTTTTTTTACATAAAACCCAAAAAAGGTTTCATTTTAGTAAGGAAAATCTTTAAAAATTTACTTCAGGTAAAAAAAAGTGCTTCTGTTGTGTGATTTGTTTGGCTAACGAATTCGTCCGAGCCACTTAGAAAACAGACTTGCGCACCAAATTTGGAGCAAATCGGACTTAAAATGCGGCCGTTATAGTTTGTCCAAACAGCCGTGCACTCTGAACCATAAAACCGAAGTAAAATCGACCCTCGTTCCCCACGCGCAGACACACTCGCTCTGCCTACCTGGCGTTAATCTTTCTTCTATGAATGTACGGTCAGGTAGGCAGTGTGTGTCTGCGCGTGGGGAGCGGGGGTTGATTTTATGGTACAGAGCGCACGGCTGTTTGGACAAACTATAGATTGCGAACACATACATATATCTATACAATTTGAATGACACCACAGAACACTTTTTGGGGACATGATCGGAACTCATTTACCCACTCCCGAACTTAGGTTTCACCATAAGAGTCACTGCAATAGCTCGTCTTTCCTCTGGAAATTCGCTAATAAAATTTGAAATTTAATAAATCGCAATTTACGAATGATTTAAGTAAAAGATGCAATTTTTTACAAATCTCAATATATCTAATAAACTGTTAAGGTTCCCGGTAATATACCCTTACAACGTCTAGCACTTTATTAAATCGTACTAAGAAATAACTAGGCCTACATATGAACAAACAAATCGCCTTCTGCTCTCCTCAAACCCAACAGCTGTTCGAGAGTTTCATTCCGACTCGAGTGTAGCGCGGTTGTATTGATTAAACGCCAATAAACTTGTACAAAACCACTCTGCCCCCTTTAATTAACTTAAACTGGTGTTTGTTTATAATTGGGCGAAAGAAGGGGCGTACGTTTATTTAGGACTACCGTCGAAAGTGGAATTTGGAAACGAGAAATTGGAAACTCAGTACAAAATGACGTAAAGAATTTTATAACAAATATGCACAAAAAATGGTTCCACACGGTAACTTACTGAGAGAAAATGTATTTTTCATTCTTTTATCAAAAACAAGAAATTGTCTTAGGCGCACTTGCTGCAAATTGACGCGGGATGCTGCGCACTTTCAATCTGCGTCAAACGTTGATAGTCTCTCATTTGCCACCAACCGAAATGTATCGTACTTTATTGTTTACATTGTTTAGTACTTATGTACATTTTTATATATAAAATTAAAGATACAAATATCACATATATTATTTCTTAAGGCCATTTTTTTGTCGGTACGCCATAACTTCCTTAATACATCATCAAATTACATGAATGAGGCATCATTTTAAAGCTTTCCTTAACCGCTACACCGGAAAAATATACAAAATACAATTATACGAAAAAATACAAAAAAAAAAAAAGAAATAAAGAATCCGAAAGTAACAGTGACGTAAGATCAAGTAAGTTGTAGGGATATTATCCTGGCGTTGGCAACACTGATGCTAACAATACCCAGCTGGAGAGCTGCCGTTACGCCACTACATTGCTATTTACATTGACGCATTAAATACGCACTATACGATACTAAATATACGGTGTGTACTTTAATTAAGTGGGATTTAAGTAAGTTAGAATGCGAGTGCTTCGCACGGGTCAGCTAGTATATATTATTTCTCAAGGCCATTTTTTTGTCTGTACGCCATAACTTTCTTAATACATCATCAAATTCCTTGAATGAGGCATCATTTTAAAGCTTTCCTTAACTACTACACCGGAAAAATATACAAAATACAACTAAACGAAAAAATACAAAAAAAAAAAGAAAAAAAGAATCCGAAAGTAACAGTGATGTAAAATTTTGTAAAATGAGATGTATTTTTTATAAAAAAAAACAGCTCTATCGTTTTTGATAAAATTCGGCTTATTTGTAGCCCTTAATGTACCCTACCATATGCAAAAAAACAGCATCTTTCTAAAAATTCTCTTTTAGCTAATAATTTTTGGTGTTTTTTTGGCCAAAATTGGGGTGATTTTCAAAACCTTTTATTTCGTGCATCTATAAAGGAATAATTGACGTGTTTGTTGCAAATTTGTTCGAAATCGATCGAATAGTTTTCTCTCTAGATAATAATAATAATAATATTTATTAGTTAAGCTCCTACTTTAATAAATCACCTCTCCTATTTTAATACAATTATAAAGTCACAGTGAATCTGTTTAATAATTTAAATATGGTTGTGAGAAATTATATGTGCCAGTTTCTGGTACCGTTTATTTAATCTATAATTATAACCGTCATAGCTCACGAGTTATTATATGAATTTTCACCTCTTCAATAAAAAGTTCTATTGCTAAATTTTCATCAGACATAGTTGTAAGAAAACTAATTTCACGTAGATTTTGGATAGGACGCGGCTGCCAATGTGCACCGCTCTATAGCACTTTGAGTACCACCACTACCAGGTATAACTAATATAATGGTTGCGTAAATACAATTACGTGGCAATCTCAAGGCATTTTAAAGGCTTAACTAAGTAATAAATGTGAGTTACATACCTGGGATAGGGGAAAGTGACGCGCTTCTCACAGGAATTTGCGTTCCTCTCGATAGCTATCGGGAGTGACGCTGGCGTCAGATAGGTATCTGCGTCATGTGTACATCGCATCATCTGTTCCTATGTACTACTTCATATCCGATTCAAAGCGTCCCACGTCCTTTTGCAGCAAGTGTGCTCTGGGCCTTACGTTAATTTCAAGACCAATGCAATGGTATGTTTCTAATAATTACTGTAACACATCACATGTTCAAAGTACAGTAATTCGATCACGCAGCTGAACAGCTGACGTGAAATAGCCAACATTCCAGTTTATAAGTATTAAACAGCTGATTATAATACCGACGCGACGCTGGAAATCTTCCACCTGATGAGACGTGAATATTAACGCACAAATATAATTTGTTAAACATTGTAGACATAAATAAATTGTTTTATCACATAATGACTTAAATCAAAAGCAAAAATACGACAAAAGTCATAATAATAAAAGAAAGATGGAGTAAGGGTCCGATAGGTAGACTCGAAACAAAATTCGAATAAAAAGCACAAATTATTCAATAATTCCATGTATAGAGGGTGTTACCATGGATCATGAATAATTTAGGTTATCCAAATACAATGGTGTTACTAAATTAGGAAATTTAATAAACAACAAATTCAGTTATTTCACGAAATGTGATCAAAAACGTATCTCTATACAATGAACTCAAAACGTCTGAACCTCTGAACCGCTGGCGAGTGTTGGACGAATTCCGAAAATTAATTTATATGTTTTAGGGTTTCAACCGATTATTTAGGCTGTTTTGGATTATGGACTGGTTCGCTTTGCTCGCGAGGGACAAACAACTCGTTTTTATTGTACTGTAGGGTACTTTTATGGTATTTTATGTTTTGATCGATTTCGGGGAAACCAGACGGGCTATAAGGCCGTGTAAAAAAATGTGCAGAATAATATCAACACATTAAATTTTTTAGGTAAAGCCCAAAAAAATCATTCTAGTATGCAATATCTAAAAAAAAAAATTACTTCCCATCAAAATACGTGCTTCCGGTTGTTGGATTTTTTGCTAACGAACTCGTCCGAGCGACGTAGAAAACCAACATGTGTACCAAATTCGGACCAAGTAAAATGCGGCCTTTAGAGTGCGAACACGTATATACCAGGTGTCTTAAAAGTCCCACCCTCCCCCTTTAATTTTTGTGTTTGTTAAAACAAACAAATATCCTTTGGGGAACGACACTAACTTAGCCCAAAGTATCTTTTGAAGCAATCGGAAATTTTGAGTGTCCTCTAAAAATGGGGAATTTTGGGGGCAACGCAAAATTTTTAAATGGGAAGTATGGTCATGTGATACCTCATTTTAAAGGTCTATTTAAGACTATGAAAATGACATAAATAAAATAAAAATCTGGTCAAACAAAACAAAATGGCGGCCCTAAACGTGTTGAAATAAATCGACATAAAGTAGCTAATATCTCGAAAAGGAAGAGTTTTTAGAAGAAATTTCAAGAGACAAAAAATGTTTATTTCAAAGTGCTTGACCTAAAATATTGCTTCCAAATCGATTTCGTAAATTTTAAGTCGACTCCTACATCTTAGAAAATTTTGTAAAAAATAAAATTTACGAAATCGATTTGAAAGCAACTTTTTAGGTCAAGCACTTTGAAATAAACATTTTCTGTCTCTTGAAATTTGTTCTAAAAACTCTTCCTTTTCGAGATATCATCAACTTTATGTCGATTTATTTCAACACGTTTATTGCCGCCATTTTGTTTTGGGTGGTCTGATTTTTATTTTCTTTATGTCATTTTCCTAGTCTTAAATACACCTTTAAAATGAGGTATCATATGACCATACTTCCCATTTAAAAATTTTGACTTGCCCCAAAATCTCCCATTTTTAGGGGACACTCAAAATTTCCAATTGCTTCAAAAGATACATTGGGCTGAGTTAGTATCGTTCCCCAAAGGATATTTGTTTGTTTTAACAAACGCAAAAGTTACAGAGGGGGGGTGGGACTTTTAAGACACCTGGTATACATATATCTATACAATTTGAATGACTGGGGATTCTGGGAAGAACCCGTTTGCTCGATAATTGACCTCTCCCGAACTTAGGTATCACCATAAAGAGTCACTGCAATAGCTCATCTTTCCTATGGAAATTCGCTAATAAAAAAGATAAAAGTAAAATTCAACAACAGACAAATTTATATTTCAGTTTAACCCAATAAACCACATTCTTCTCTCTTTCCGGAATTAGTTGCTAAAGCGACGCGATATAATCTGAATATAAAATTAAGATATGGGCGATTCAATAATTCCATTTTCTGCTGCATCAGCTTCAGAATCCAGAATGATTCCGTCGGTCCGTATTAATTCTTAAATTTGTATAAGGTCGTATCATGCGGTCACATTTCGAACCATTCCGGTAAAGTGATTGCGGCGCCCGTAGCTCGCAATCTTGCCCAGCGCCTTGCACAACCACGCGAGGGGCAATCACCGCAACCCGGCCTTGGGTTTGATTGATTCGTAATTGAATTTGACAACATAATATCAACCAAATTGTATGTTTGTGAATTATAAATTGCTATAAATTAGTAACCGACCCAATCACATGCATTGCGTCAAGGGTGATGAAATGTCTTTTATTGAATTTTGACGTTGAAGGGAAATTGTAGTACTAAAATTGAGTTACGCTTCCTCGTTTTGAACGTTATTTCACGTAGGCCTATTTAAGGGCCTTCTATACTTTGCGTAAAACAGCAAAAATATGCAGTTCGTACTAACTTACTAATTGTTCTTAAAGGCTTTGTGCTTTTGTCTTATATCTCATAATTGAAATATATCGACGGCAACTCCTTATAATAAACAGTTGTAACTGAGTAAAAATTGATTACTTTTAACGCATTTTTGGGGAGTTTAAGCAATAATTTCCATATTTTAAGTAACACGTAAAAAATATAAAGCCTTCTTTATAACTTAAAATAGTTTCCCAGATTATTAATTTATAAATAGAATCCGAAACACGTTATTACTAATGCATGTTTCAACGATTTTGCTGCTTGAGTCAGACCTTTTTATTAAAATCATACTGTACACTCGGGAGTTTTCTTCAAGGTAAAGAAGAGCCTTAAGATGTCGTTGTATCGCTGGTTGCTGGTTATGTGGGAGGGATTTTCTCTTTATTGGTACACTAGGGGAAACAACTGCGTGCTCCGCACGCCAACCCCGTTGGAACCTTGTATACACATAATCATGTTGTGTTTTCTTTATAATAAAGGTGCAGGATAATAATAACCCCAAAGCTAAGATGGTAAATAATGTTAAATATTCAAATCAAATTATTTCGTATATTTTATAACAGCAGTTATAATAAAGGTTAAAAGAATCAGCAAGGCTCAGCTCTACACTTTAATAAAAACCTATTTAAGGTCTACACTTTGAAAATATATGAAAAAACTTTTAGTTTTTTCGTACATAGGTAAAAGATACCATACCGAATATATATATAAAATTTGCGTTCAATATATGTGTTACATCCAAAGATATCAAGTATTTTGTACAAAAACCAAATGGTGGGTAACTGGAAAACGAAGCATTTCCGAACCTATGTTTATGTGAACTTTTTCTTTATTTTCTACAGTAGAACACGTCCTGAAAGTTTCCCCGTTTCTTCCTGAATCACCCTGAATATACGGTTTAGAGAGAGATTATGTTTTAGTTGGTGAAATTCGGGCACACGTTCTTTTACTTGATCTCTTCCAAAATTTGACTACGATTGTGCTTAGATAAGAGGATGAGATGCCCTCTCTCCACCCAGATAATATTTTTGGCTTTATTAGGCCATGCATTGCCAGCCAAATTTTTTATTTTAAAGGAGACTGTTATATATTATGTTTAGAAGGGAAAATTACGAAATTTTTGAATGATATTATTAGAAAATTTGGGAAAACGTTTTTTCGTCTTTAGAATTGTACGATGTACTAAATTTACAGGTTCTTCCATATTTTGTTTTCTTAACGTTTTTACTGTGATTGATGAAAGCCGGGTTGCGGGCAAACCAAACGGTCGTCCCGAGCACGTCGGACGAGTGTTTGCCCGTCAATGTAAACCTACGCATTACCGTGTTTGACAAAGTTTGCATTCTACCGGGATTAATTACATTTCTGTGTGGACATGTTCACAGCGGGGGGCCTGGAGTCGGGCCGTGCGAAAATATTATTAAAAATGTTGTCTCTGCGAAGCATCTTGTAGTCGTGTTTGGAAATTAAATGTAAAATATTCTACTCTGTTTGTGCTGGGGGGAGGGGGGGAGAGCAAGGTCTTTTAACAGCAGCTGAAAATACTTATAAATCAACGTACTTTTAAATGGGTAATTTTGCTATTTAGCTTTCAACGTTTAAATCTATTGATTTTGTATTAGTTTTTGCAATAGGCGTATTCAAATTGTGACGTCAAGAATTGTATAACATATTGTCAACTCCTATAAAAGCGAGTGTATTCCGTACGTGAGTAACAATATAATATAACAGCTGATTTCACCCATAGTCTGTAATACTTAAACAAAACCAAGCGTAGATTATAATTTGGGGTTATGTTTACAACTTCAATCAATATAAGTCTTGCGAAGTTGATTTTTTTTAAATATGAGGTAAGCAACTAGTGTAGCCTATAATACATTGTAAGATTTGCTTTGAGGTTACAAAATGTATATAAATACATCCTTTTATTATCAATATATTCATTTATACAAGTTCATAGAAGAGATACCCATTGGTTTAACTTCGGAAACATTCGTACATCTTCGTATAACATATAAACATATTCCAGTAGGCTATTAATTTCTCCATTATAATACTAATAACTTCTAAATCATTTATTTGATCTATCAATATGAAGTTATAAAGCAATTAAAATATAATATTTTTATCTTTATTTGGATATATACCAATGAATATAAATACAAAATTGTAACAAATAGGCCTACAGTTTTATAATTCTTAGAATTTAACACATTACCGAGTTAAAAATACCCGTCAGAATAGGTAGGCCTAAATAAAGTCTGTTGTTTTTAAATAGTATTTTTTTTAAATTGCGTATTTCTGATGTGTATGTAATTAATAGGTCTGTGATTTTTCACGGGGCTTACTAGTATAATATAATGTATAGTGCATAGAAATACATGATAAAATATTTGTTACAAACGAGGGTGTATTACCTTGTGTTTATGAAATGTATGTTACATTTTTGTCAGTCATCTATATATACCGGGTGTTCGGAAAGTCCGGAAATGGTTTAATATTTCGTACATAAGGAAAATTTGAAGGTAGATGTGATTGAGGAACCTACTCTATGTAAAAGTACTATTTTATTAAGATTTCAAAAAAATTATCCGCCATCTTGTATCCGCCATTTTGCATGTAATTTTGTTTTTTTTTAATGAGAAGGTGGTCATGTGATACATCATTTCTATGTAGAATTTTTAGAAAAAAAACCAACGGTGAAGTTTGCACATCCATATCTTAAACCGATTAAAAATGGCGACCAAAAAAACAACGAAATCGTATTTTTCAATTTTGCCCCATTTTGCTGTAGTATTTTTTTTGTACTAATTATTATTCTTTTTGGATTTAGAATTAAATAAGTTTTCAAACGATATGTCACACAACGATGTTTGGTTCAACAAAAATAATTTATTCTAACAAAACACGCAATACATTGTGTATTGAAGATACTCCCAATATGCGGAATGGCACTATACGGAATGGCGTGTGTTTTGTGTGTTGAAGATACTCCCAATATGCGGAATGGCGTGCGAAGCATTTTGCAGCTATTCAGCACCGTCGTGAGTAGACCTATTCACAAATTGTTCGTTGAAACAATAAAACATAGGCCTATAAACTTCATTTTGGAAATTTGCTCAACTCACGTCAGCGGTCCAGCTGCGTGGTCGAATTATTTATACTGCTAGCGAAGCCGGTGGTACACGCTAGTGATTATTATATGAAATATAAATTAAAAATTCCCGAACGACTGAACAGATTTCTTTTGAATCATAGCTAACAACCCTCTCGATTAAGTCACCTTTAAAAAAAGAAAAACTAAATCAAAATCGGTTGATCCGTTTGGGAGCTACGGTGCCACAGACGCACATATTTACATAGATACAAACGTTAAACTTGTAATAGCTTTCTGTTTGCTTCGGTTGTTAAAAGGGCATCACAGGTTTAGAAATAAATGTAGAACTTCTTCGTGATCGATCAATGTTTTTAGAATCTTTCCCCAAAACTCCAACTTTGCTTCTTGCAATCAATTTGCCACGACATCGTGTTTGTTGGTTCCAAACTCGATCGTAGTTACTTTCTTAGAACAGTCCACTTTTCTCAAACTTCACGTGACACTCTACCAAACATGCAAATTCCTATCCAAACATGATTAGTGGACCTAAGTTTCTTCACTAGCTAATGCAAAGCAAGGCCGTAACCAGGAAAACTTTTCGGGGAGGGGGGGGGGGTCTGGTCAGGACCGGGGTTGTGAATCTAAACCCTTCTAACACGTTCACTGCTAAGGACGCACATGTGAGCTTGACGCTGAACACTATGACAAGCGGCCGACGCCAATTGGGAGAATTTTCAATACACATTGCATTGCGTGTTTGTTATGAACCTTCATAGTTTTCTTATTTAATAGATCAGATCAAGCTCACAAGAGAGTAAGGCTGTAACCTACTGCATCCATGTGTATTGTACGTTGTAGTTTAATCAAGTAAATCTAAATAGCAGTATGCATGCAATGACAATGATGTAAAATACAGTATGTTGTTGGATCCTCTGTTGAGTTGTCTATTTTATAATTTAATTTGCACTTTTTAAACCTAGTATGAATTTTTACTATTAAATTTCATGATTTCTGGGGGGGTGACCTCCCTAACCGCCCCCCTGGCTACGGCCTTGATGCAAAGTTTGATTTTATTAATTGCAAACAATATTATAACTTTAAATAAAAGCTAATATTTTCTGTTTCACCATATAATTTCGTAGTAAATATTAATACTAGGTTTAAAAAATGCTAATTAAATTATAAAATAGACAACACAACAGAGGATCCAGCAACATATTTTACATCATTGTGCATTTCATGCATACTGATATTTAGATTTACTTTATTAAACTACAACGTACAATACACATGGATGCAGTAGGTTACAGCCGTACTCTCTTGTTAGCTTGATCTATTAAATAAAAAACTATGAAGGTTCAACAAAAAAGCTTTACTCTAACAAAACAGGCAATGCTATGGCTATGTGTATTGAAAATTCTCCCAATACGGGGGGTTGGCGAGCGAAGCACTCAATGCATTGTCTATTGAAAATTCCTCCAATACGGGTTTGGAGTGCGAAGCACGCAATGCTCTGTGTATTGAAAATTCTTCCAATAAGGGGGTTGGCTTGCGAAGCACGCAATGCATTTTTATTGAAAATATTCGCAATACGAGGATAAGCGTGGGAAGCACGCAATGCATTGTGTATTGAAAATACTCCCAATACGAGGGTTGGCGTGAAATGCACTGTGCGTCGGCCGCTTCTTATAGTGTTCAGTGTCAAGCTCACGTCCTTCCAAGTCAAAAAATAGCTTCCAAATCGATTTCGTAAATGTTATTTTTACTCTTCCATCTTAGAAAATTAAAAAATATATAAAATTTACGAAATCGATTTGGAAGCTATTTTTTTAGGTCAAGCACTTTGAAATAAACATTTTTTGTCCCTTGAATTTTTTTCTAAAAACTCGTCCTTTTCGAGATATTAGCAACTTTATGTCGATTTATTTCAACACGTTTAGGGCCGCCATTTTGTTTTGGGTGGTCCGATTTTAATTTTCTTTATGTCATTTTCCTAGTCTTAAATAGACCTTTAAAATAAGGTATCACATGACCATACTTCATATTTAAAAATTTTGAGTTGCCCCCAAAATCCCCCATTTTTAGGGGACACTCAAAATTTCCGATTGCTTCAAAAGATACTTTGAGTTAAGTTAGTATCGTTCCCCAAAGGATATTTGTTTGTTTTAACAAACACAAAAGTTAAAGGGGGGGAGAAGTGACTTTATAACCACCCTGTATATTATTATACAACAAAAGAAATATAAAAGTACTAGCTGACCCGTGCGAATATTTCGCAAGTTCGGAGTAGGCCTACATTTACCTGATTTAACACGTTGATTTAATTCAGTTAATTAAGTTTATTTATTTACATTGGTTTATAAATAACAGTTTCCCTATACAATCTTACAGTGTAAACAATCTAACTAACAGCTGTCATGCTAGTTAAACAGATGGTTAGTAGATGGCGCCTTTCATTAGGAACATACAGAGTATAATATAAAAGTTTTTTAAATCAATTTTTGTTATTAAAACATGAATTTTAAGCTGTTTGTCTATTTTTCCCGTGTAGTGGTTAAGGAAAGCTTTAAAATGATGCCTCATTCATGTAATTTGATGATTTATTAAGGAAGTTATGGCGTACCGAAAAAAAATAGTCTTGAGAAATAATATATGCGATTATTTTTTTTATTTTTTTGTTTGTTTCATATTGTTAAACTAAATGGTTTAGAAGATAACAAAATAGTCATAGTATGTCCAAAAATTTAGAAAAGATTTTATAAAATTGTTGGCCTATTTGTTAAAGTTTATTATTTAGCTCTATTTACATTATTATACGTGAAATTAATGATACATATATATTATCTTTTGATTGCTTGGTTCTACTTGAAATAGGAAAATGTTAAACAATACTTGTTTCACTTGTTTAGCAGATTAAATTTAATAAGGTGATATTTTCTCGCTACAATGCCTAAGATTCACTCATGAAATAAAAATCCAAATTAAGAGAAATATTAGTTAAACTTAATTAAAAGAAAAATATAGTACTCAATGTGAAGTTCTCCTTATTTTAACGAAATTCATTTACGCGGCTTGCAGTAGGAGTTGACAAATAGAAAATGTAACGCGTAACGAAAAACCGTTATCGAATTGGTTGCTATGGTAATGAATGTAAATACATTCAAGAAACATGTGTTTTGGTTCATCAATTTAAGTTAGGAGACGATCGGTTCCGTCCGGTGTAGTTCGGATATCATCGTCAAGCGGATATATTATTATATTTATTAACAATTAAAAGTGAGTTAAATTATCTGACTATTGCAATTTTGTAATGTAGATTCAAGAAATGGAAAGTATGTGTAATACAAACTTAGAAAAGTAAGTTAAGGGTCTGCTGTAGTGGCGGCCATCTTGGGTTTTTATCCCATAAAAGCAATGTTAAATTTCAAACCATTTATTTCGTTTATTTTTTATCATAAAATTGTTTGCAAGGTCTCATTTTAATTAAGCACAGTCACAATTTTTTGCATCCGTTTTGCAATTTACATTTTTTTTAAATGCTTTCGATTTGTTATGTAATAGACATTTTGTAAGTACAAAGTTTGAATTTTTCCCTAACACAATGAAAAATTAATAATTAAAAATAATTTGCAAGCTGGATCCGAAATTTTATAAAGAATATTCAGTTTTTTTTCAACACTCAATTACAAAAGATAGACTTATAAAATAGTTTGAAATGAGGCAATGTCAAAGCTTTCAGCTGCAAGAAATTGCTCTATTCAGATAGGGATACAGTGAGAAGCATTTGCCTTTCTGGTTGCTTTCTCGTTTACTGCAGCAAACCCTTAATATCATTTTGTATTTTATTACAAGTATTACCGTTTCCATACGTTTTATGTTATTATAATAAAGGTGTAGAATTAATTCTAACCTCAAAGATAAGATGGTAAACACAGTTTAATGTCCGTTCATTGTAAATACAATTCAGTACAAATAAAATGTTGGTTTAAAAGTCTAGACCTAACCTAAATTTAAATTACATTAGAATTTGAAGAAAAGGCGTGATGAACTTCGTTCCTGACGGGAGCCCCTCGACCACACACATTTTTACTTTCTCACTATACTGCAGTACCTATAGAGAAAGTATAGTGATCGCAAAAAAATCGATGTTGAGAGTTTTATGGACATATCCGTTTTGGAACCCCTGAGTCCAAAAAAGTGGTTTTTACAAAATGTCTGTCTGTATGTCTATATGCATACAAAGCTAGAGCGAAAACTATTCGATCGATTTCAAACAAATTTGCACCAGACATGTCAAGTAGGCCTGTATAGATGCACGAAAGACGGTTTTGAAAAATTTTGAAAAACAACCCCTTTTTGGCAAAAAAACCCCATAAAATCCGTTTTTTTTTTTATTAAAAACGGATCTAACGATTTTGATAAATATTTGGCTTATTTGTAGCCTTTAATGTACCTTACTATATGCAAAAAACCGCATCTTCCTAAAAATTCTCGTTTATCTAATAATAATAACTGATTTTTGGCTATAAAGGGGGTTGTTTTTTTCAAAAATTTTCAAAACCTTTTGTCGTGCACAGGCCTAATTGACGTGTTTGGTGCGAATTTGTTCGAAATGGAATTTGTTTTCTTTATAGATAATAATAATAATATTTATTAGTTAATCTCCTAATGGTACCGTTTATTTTCTCTCGTTACATTACCCTTGTTTTACTGCTATCCTTTTACCATTTCACCTCCAAAATTACACTCATTGGCGCAGTATACGTTCTAAACTTAAATTACCTAGAGTAAAAGGAAACAAAATGTATTTAAGTACCGATCAAAGTGGATATTATGTAGATTGCAATCGTGCGGTTGTCAAAAGTTCTTTTTAAACCAAATTAAACTAATCTGCATGCGATAATCCATCGTTCAATTACTTTCCCAGAAATATATTCCGCGCATGACAGAAACCCGTGTCACGTGGCCGGAGAGTACGAAAAGAGAACGTATATATCTCTGTTATTCCACCCAATAACTCATCCCCACAATTAAAAACCTGTTGCCCGATCCGACTTCCCAATTAACTATGTTAATTCGTCCCATCCATTATTCAGAATTAACAAATTAATTTTAACAGCTCGCTAAGAATTATGCGTTGGCGATGCAACTGGCCTGTCGACAGTTATGAATTATTACTGGTGAAGACGTTGTCAAAATTCCTACTTGCTAAAATTACTCGACCCCCCTACCGTTTTTTCGGACTGTTTTAAATAAAAACGACTAATATATCAAGACGCCCAGCTGTCAGAGTCGTTCTGAGGTTAACTTGTTGAGAAGAGATAAGCGATGCGTGCTCTGAAACAATGCGTAATGCGTGCGCGTGACGCTTCTATGTTTTATTCAACGAATATGCCCAGTCCGAATTACAACGTGTCGGGCGGTAGATTACACGAATCTCGGATTAAAAACAAAGTAAGTGTGGAAGTAATTTAATTGTCCGCGCGTTTAATCTAGATCTTGACTGACGTATTCTTCGGCTATCTTGGGAAAGTATTTTCAGAATTACTATTTGCATTTAGACTGGATTTTCAGTACGCCGTCTCGCAACACGGACGGATTTAAGATTATCCGGAAGACAACTGTACCGACACACGGTTAGGCTTTAATCTATACAGGACAAATAATTGTAAACAAATTCACTTCATACAAAAAAATATTCAAGGTAGTTGTTACGAAATTATATAATTGTAGCAATTTTCAAAACAAAACAAGCATATTGTATAATAATAAGTAATAATGAGTAGATACACCGCTCCTTGGGTTGTTGACTTGAGCGGTGCATCGTATGTTCTCCATTTCCCCCCTCCTGTTCTCGTTTCCTCATCTCCTCTGTCCTCGTTCTTTTTCACATGAACGATATAGTCTGTTCTCAGTTTTTGTCTCGTCTGTTTTCATTTTTTATTAGCTCGTCTATTCTTATTTTCCGTCTCGTCTGTTCTCATTTTCTCTTACCTCGTCTTCTCATCTCGTCTGTTCTCATTTTTTCTTATCTCGTAAGTTCTTTCTCATCTCGTCTATTCTCATTTATTTGTCTCGCCTTTTTTCATTTTTACTTTTCTCGTCCGTTCTCGTTCTTTCTCATCTAGTCTGTTCTCATTTTCCCCGTCTCGTCTGTGTTCATTGTTTCTCGTCTCGTCTGTTCTCGTTTCCTCGTCTCACCTGTTCTCATTTTTCCCGTCTCGTCTGTTCTCGATCTTTTTCATCTGGTCTATTCTCATGTTTCTGTCTCGCCTATTTTCGCTCTTTCTCGTCTCGTCTGTTATTTTTTCTCATCTCGTTTATTCTCGTTCTTTCTCATCTGTTCTCGTTTTTTTCTCATTTTGTTTGTTCTCGTTATTTCTCAACTGTTCTCCTTTGTCTCATTTCGTTTGTTCTCGATCTTTCTTATCTC
>JAGFPH010000724.1:298254-347428 GCA_018207615.1 Philaenus spumarius
CGGTGCATATTACGTCATCAAAAACAAGATGGCGTCGTCATCTGTCGCAACTCGGTGCAAAAACAATGAAGTCGGAAATCGGTGCACATTACGTCATCAAAAACAAGATGGAATCGTCGCAACTCGGTGCAAAAACCCAGGAGTCGGAAGTCGGTGCATATTACGTCATCAAAAACAAGAGGGCGTCGTCATCTGTCGCAACTCGGTGCAAAAACCATGAACTCGTGCACCCTTCGCACGCCAACCACTACTCACGCTTCGCATTGTTAATTACCCCTACGCAGCCTACGCTGGATTAATCGCTCGCGTAAAAACTTGCTTCACTCCCCCTAAAGGTTTGTCTTCGAGTTCTGCTCTTTTATTAAGTACCACCTATTGAAAGTGCCCAACTATTTGTGGTTTTACATTATAAAACGTAATATTATATTAATGTGTCTTATTCGTGCAAAAAAGTTCTAACGTATTGAAAAAATAAACAATTGTATATTTATGTGCCAACAGCCGCTTAATCACTTTAAGGTTCAACCTAATTATGTTCTAAAGTATTTCAAGAAGTTATAAATACAATATTTGATGTTTCCTACGACCGGTGGAAATACTTTTAAAACTACAATAATAACGCAATAGTTGCTTCCTTGCCTAAACCGTTGTATACTCCATTTTTCTTCAAAGTCTTACAAAATGTTTTTAAAAAGTCTACACCCGTTCAATACCACTCCAGTAAATGCATCCGACAGTCTCTCGAATATTTTGCGACATAAAGCGAATTGACGTGAACAGCTTCCGTTTTAAAATACAAGATAACACAAGATTAAACATTTTGCGCGGACGTGCAAACATTGCGAAGGATGAATACAGCGCAAGATGTACAAACAGAGACCAATTAAGGAATCGGCGGGTAAGAGCAGGTAGTAGAGGTCAGAAGCAGTGACCCCGGGCGAGGCTACGTGATTGTGTTTTGAAACTACTGCACTTGTAACACCGCGCCGCGATAAGACCGAACGACCACCGTCTTTGGTTACAAGGCTGTTACAGCTGATCTCATAAGTTTGAGGCGTAAGTTCTTTGAAAAGTTGTTTGTCAATAATTTAAGAGTGCACACTCTTAAGTGACCGCTTATTTATGAAAGGATGACAGTGACGAATTAGATAATTTGTCTTTATTTCAGGACTTCGACTATTACAAACACTTAACCCGTTTAATAAACGGTACCAGGAACTGGCACATACTTTCTCACAAACATATTTAAATTATTGAACAGATTAATTGTGACTTCATAATTGTGGTTGGGTAGGAGAGGTGATATTAAAGTAGGAGATTAACTAATAAATATTATTATTATTATTAGCTAGAGAGAAAATTATTCCAACGATTTCGAAAAAATTTTCAAAAAAACACGTCTATTAGGCCAGTCTATAGATGTACGAAAAAAGGTTTTAAAAATTTTTGAAAAACAACCCCCTTTTTGGCCAAACAACCCCCAAAAATCAGGTATTATTATTATTATTATTAGCTAAACAAGAATTTTTAGAAAGATACGGTTTTCTGCATATGGTAGGGTACATTAAGTTCTACAAATAAGCCAAATTTGATCAAAATCGCTAAAGCCGTTTTTTTATAAAAAAATAATAACTGATTTTTTTGGGTTTTTTTGGCCAAAAAGGGGGTTGTTTTTGAAAAATTTTCAAAACCCTTTTTCGTGCATCTATATAGGCCTAATTGACATGTTTGGTGCAAATTTGTTCGAAATCTATCGAAGATTTTTCGCTCTAGCTTTGTATACATACAGACATACATACAGACAGACATTTTGTAAAAAACACTTTTTTGCACTCAAGAGGTCCCAAAACGGATATTTCCACAAAAATCTCAACATCACTATACTTTTTTTTGCGATCACTATACTTTCTCTATACTATAGTATAGTGAGAAAGTAAAAAAGCATTGTACATTAGAGAAAGAGGGAAACAAACTTAAAATCACGTCTTTGCCTTGTTCGGAATTAATCATAAAGCAAAATACTGTAGTTTGATAACGCAGCCGAACCGCTGACATGAGTTGAATGAATTTCTAAAATTAAGTTGATATGTTTTAGGATTTCAACCATTTCAGAAATTGGTGTAATCAGAAAGGTGCTGAACAGTTGCCTGCGAGAATGAACTATATTAATAGAAAGCACCTCAGCTTCCAACCCTAGATCACGCGCTGCTTGGTTCCGCTCGCAGTTTACATCTCGACCTTACGGCCTCGGATTATGGACTGTCGCTTCGCTCGCAGTGGACAAACTCGCTTTCTATGTTTGTATGGTACTTTTAGGGCACTTTTATGGTATTTTAGGTTTTGATCGATTTTGGGAGCACCAGACGGGCTATAAGGTCGTGTAAAAAAACAAAATTTGCAGAACAATCTCCCATATTTATTTATTTGGATAAACCCCAAACAAGATTCATTCTATACCTTATTCACCGAGAGTTTAAAGTGAAGCACCTCCCCCTACAATATTTATGGGCCGGGCAGACTGTCACACGCGGACCTACCGCAGGGACGAACGTGAACGTTACGGTTTGCTGGTGAAGAGAATGCTTATTTACTAAGAAATACTGTGAATCATACGCATAGTCGCCCTTCCCACACGTGATGTTCGTTTTCCTCATTGGCCCAAATCCCTAACGTCAGCCATTGTAAGGTGGTGCTTCACTTTAAACTGTCGGTGAACAAGGTATAGTACGGAAAATCTCATAAAATAGTTACTTCTTTTAAAAAAGTGCTTCCTATTGTTAGAGTTTCTGGCTAAAGTACTAGTCCGAACGACTTAGAAAACCAACGTATGTACCTAATTTGATTACACGACAGTTCCCCACACTGACACTTCCACACACTGCCCAAAATACTGACACTTCCCCACAGCCCTTGGACGCGGCTACCTGTTTAATGACTCAGAAATAATCTCGACTGACAGTTCCATCTCCCCCCCCCCAACCTATGGCAACAGAAATGCAAGAATAATAAAAAAAAACCTAAAATATTCTAACCTATAGTATTTAGTCACAGTATGTTTACCTGTATTCAACAGTAGAATGTAAAACAACGTCGTTGTCTGCAAAAGTATCAGGATAGGGTCGAATATAGTAATAATTTGGTCCATTAGGAACACTTTAATAATAATAGTTCCTCGTACCGTTTATTAGCGAATTTCCATAGGAAAAATGAGCTATTGCAGTGGCCCTTATGGTGAGACCCAAGGTCGGGAGTATCAAATGAGCACCGATCATGGTCCCCAGAACACGTTTTGGAGTGTCAAAAAAATTCATATATATATATGTATATATATGTGTTCGCACTCTAGCGGCCGCATTTTAAGTCCGATTTGGTCCAAATTTGGTACACGTGTTGGTTGTCTATGTGGCTCAGACGAGTTCGTTAGCCAAAAAAAATCCAACAACCGGAAGTACGTTTTTTGACAGGAAGTAACTATTTTTTGAGATTATTACTACGAGAATGAAACTTTTTTAGAGTTTTTTCTAACAATATAAATGTAGGATGTTATTCTGCGCATTTTGTTTTTTACGCGACCTTATAGCTCGCTTGGTTCCCCCAAAATCGACAAAAACGTAAAATACCATAAAAGTACCCAGTTCAAAGCCAAGTGATGCAAACTCGCGAGGCCACTAGGAGGAAACAAATTCTACTAATATATTGCGTACACACAGACAGCTGTTCAACGCCTTCGTGAGTAGACCTATTTCCCAAATTGTTGGTTGAAACCCTAAAACATAGGCATATAAACTTTATTTTGGAAATTTGCTCAACTCACGTCAGCGGTCCAGCTGCATGGTCGATTTATTTTTTATTATTCTTGCATTTCTGTTGTTTACTAAAACAATACCTAGCCTAGCAACGTTTAAAATTAGAGGCTTATAATTCGTAAGTACCAAAAAGGCATACTATATCATAATTCAAACACCTGTCACTATTAAAATAATTCGGCCACGCAGCTGAGCCGCTGACGTGAGTTGAGCAAATTTCCAAAATTAAGTTTATATGCCTATGTTTTAGGTTTTAAACCAATAATTTGGGAAATATTTCTACTCACGAAGGCGTTGAACAGCTGTCTGTGTGTACGCAATATATTAGTAGAATTTATTTCCTCCTAGTGCCACACGAGTTTGCACCACATGGCTTTGAACCGGGTACTTTCATGGTATTTTACGTTTTGGTCGATTTTGAGGGAACCAAGCGAGCTAAAAGGTCGCGTAAAAAACAAAATGTGCAGAATAACATCCTAAATTTATATTTTTAGAAAAAACTCCAAAAAATTTCATTCTCGTAGTTAAAATCTCAAAAAACAGTTACTTCCGGTCAAAAAACGTACTTCCGGTTGTTGGATTTTTTTGGCTAACGAACTCGTCCGAGCGACGTAGACAACCAACATGTGTACCAAATTTGAACCAAATCGGACTTAAAATGCAGCCGCTAGAGTGCGAACACACACACACACATATATATGAATTTTAATGACACCCAAAAACGTGTTCTGGGGACCATGATCGGTGCTCATTTGCTACTCCCGACCTTGGGTCTCACCATAAGGGTCACTGAAATAGCTCATTTTTCCTATGGAAATTCGCTAATAATGCCAACTTTAATATTTACTAGTCCTAATTGACCATTTTAAGATTAATTTTCTTTTAGTATCTTAGTCAACGTACAATTAAAGTTTACTTACTTTTTTATTTTTCCGTCACGTGACTTCTTTTTTCTCTCATATTACGCGTTTCGGAGATTCACTCCATCTTCAGATACATAGTCACTCTTACGAGGTCGTCAAACATATAAACAAACACATAAAACACAAACACTGAAAACACATTAAATTATTAGCGTGGGATGCATCCCGTACGGTGGTCCAAGGACAACTCATGTGGTCAGTTGTGTTCTAATGTGTTAAATGAAAGATGTTCCTTGACTTTTACCGTAGGTACTGTAATTTATTTTTTAAATCTATTACTATTTTTGCACCGCATTTGAATACAATTAATTTGCATTTTGGTGCAGTTAGCCACATTTAGATACCGTTTTCGATAGTTCAAACGATTTGGTAATCCGAACCCCTCCTGTCCCAATTAGTTCGGATTATCGAGGTTTCATTGTACATCACACATACCCATTTTTGGTAGCTTGCGTGCATGCACGTCAATTTGAGATTAGAAATGGTAAGGCAAACTGAATGGCGAGAGGAGCCGAAAGGTCCCCGTTTCTATTCTTGCATCAAGTCTTCAAATCCTTTAAGGAGTGTTTATATTTTACCAATTCTGTAATCTACTAATTGTAGTTTATATGTTAACGAACAACTTCCCGCAAATTACAGCGGTTTACCTTCTAATTCCGATAAGAGGCTCGTAAGATCTCTGTTATCTGAGTGGAACTGTCACCGCGTACCCTTAATGTTCATTTAACCTTGACTCTTTCCAAACAACGCTTTACTGACGCCGACGTCCAATACCCAACCAGCAGATGTGGGAAAGAAGGATAAGTTTCCGGACACGTACGAATAGCAAGTTTTTTTTTATAAACGTTCAGTGAAAACCCATTACAAGCCAGGCTCAATCAAGATGACGGATGCTGGCGCTTTGCAAAGTCTCGCAAAAACGGGTTTACTTCCGAATAAGGCGCGAAGATGCGATAACACACTACAAACACCGGTCTGCTTAATGGATTCTTTAACAATTAATTACACAAAGGAAATGGCTACCACTCTTGGAGGCAGAAATTTCAAAAACTACAATTAAACGTAGGCCTACTGTGAAAGGTTTATGGCTGTCTCCAGTCGTGTCTATTTCCAAGTACATAGTAAGTGCACAAGTGGACGAGTTTTTATGTAATAAGGAAGTACGGGATTTCGTTATTGGCTGAGAGGTAAAATGGGAAAGTGATACATGATCAATAGAAAGGATTTGAAATTCGTTATTTGTTCGATAGCTTTCCAATTTGGAAAATCCAGTTAAAATTGAAAGCAAGTTCAGAAATGTTAATTAAGGTCATGAGGTGAAATGATAATTAAGGAAGTAGGGTGAAATTCGTGATAAGATAATTAAGGTTGTGGGGTGAAATTTGTGATACGATAATTAAGGTGTGTGGTGAAATTTGTGATACAATTATTAAGGTTGTGGGTAAAATTTGTCATACGATCATTAAGGTTGTGGTTGAAATTTGTGAAACGATAATTAAGGTTGAAGGGGTAAAATTGTGAAACGATAATTAAAGTTGTAGAGCAAAATTTGCGATACGATAATTTTAAGGAGTGGGGTGACATTTGTGTTACGATCATTAAGGTTGAGGGTAAATTTGTGTTACGATAGTTAAGCTTGTGGGTGAAATTTGTGATACGATCATTAAGGTTTTCATTGGGTACTAACTTGTGACACCCTAATGATGTAATATACCTAGAACGTGTCATATACTCGCTTTTATTTTTACATAAAGAAATGATTTGGGCGTTTACCTAAAGTATGAGGTAAAATTTTGTTCACTGACTTGCGACATGACCAATTTACACCTAGACTACGAAATTTCGTCCACCTATCTACAGGGTGTTCCATTAATGTTAAATTTTTTGGTTAACCTAAAACTTGCGTAAAAGTTTGGGGTTTAACCTAAAAATTGGGTGACATTTTGGGGATTTCCCTAAACAATTGGGTAAAGTTTTGGTCGCTAACCCAAGGGTCACGTAACACTAAAATAACGTTATCAAAAAATGTTGGACGTTCACCTGACATTTTTTTGGGGGCGTTAACCAAATATTTACTTTAGGAGCACCTGATCCCCCAAAATATAAAAATATAGTTAAAACATGAATCAAAAAATAAATAATCGTTTTAATGTACGGATCCTAAGAACTACAACATTCAGCTCATATGATCGAGTGGCTAAATTAGTATTATTTTTACTCGCTATTATGCACACATAACCATTTCTCCTCAATACAACACAACCATAGACTTAATTGAACAGCGAATGACATCAACAGATAAGAAAATAATGACATGTTTTCAATAACATTTTGCCGAATAAGTACCAAATAATTCCAGGCCTAACTGCCTTATGGCGTCGTGTATAGACCTTAAATAGGCTATTTCGACAATTTTACCCCCAAAATTCATTTAACTTTTGAATTATTTAAGTCCGTGGTGTGAGGGAACGTCGGATATAAAGAGATAAGACTTTATACGTAGTAAAACCCGACTCCCCTGAATGGCGTAGCATAAGTCTTTAAAACTTCAACGCCCCTGGCGGCAGCGTCGTAAACTTTTAAGGTATAAGTTTCAGCAACGTCTATTTAACACATTTTGTAGGTTAACAAGCGAATAACTGTCTGAAACTTTTAAAACTTTTGCTTCTGTTGATTACGTAAAATGAATGAAACATTATTGATCCAATCAAAAGAGTGCTCATTTAAAACCTTTCCGCATTTACTTTTGAAAATCAATATAATTTACAAAGATTCTGTTTGTCAACTTTTACTATTCATAAAAACAAATGTTTAAGTTGATAACTTGGCTAACCTCATAACCATACTACGCATAACCTAACATTAAGTAACCAGGTCTTAAATAATTAGGTAGACCTAGCCTAACCTTAAAATCCAAATTAAGCCTAACGTATTATTGAATACCAATGTCAGGCTTAACCTATCCTTTACAAATAACCAGGCTAAGACTACCTAACCGTAAATAACAATACTAAACCTACCTAACCTTAAATACCAAGATTGACCTATCTAACCTCAAATAATCAGGATAGGCCTACCTAATTTTAAATAATCTGACTAGACCTACCTAACCTTAAATAATCAGTCTAAGACTATCTAACCTTAAATGATCAGGCTAGGCCACCATAACCTGAAAAATGAGCCTAGGCATATCTAACCTTAAACAACCAGGCTAGGCCTACCTAACATTATCATGCTAGGGCTACCTAACCTTAAATAACCAGCCTAGGCCTAACCTAATCTTAAATAATTAGGCTTGGCCTACCAACCTCAAATAATCAGGCTAGACCTACCAACCTTAAATAATCAGGCTAGGCCTACCAACCTCAAAAAATCAGGCTAGGCCTACAAACCTTAAATAATCAGGCTAGGCCTAACCTAGCATTAAACAATCAGGATAGGCCTACCAACCTCAAATAATCAGGCTAGGCCTAACCTAACCCAAAATAATCAGGGTAGGTCTACCTAACTTTAAATAAGCAGACTGGGACTATCTAACCTTAAATAAAATAATCAGGCTAGGCCTACATAACCTGAAAAATGAGGCTAGGCATATCTAACTTAAAGGCTCGGCTCCCTACATTCAAAACGGCGAAGTTGGATACCAATTTCAATGTTAAATAACCAAAACATACCTTCACTATTAAGCATATTTTTGTGTTGTTTTTGTCAAAAACCGAAAGCTGTATTTTTTTCTTAAAGTAAAATAGATTGTGGGTGTTGATTGCTAAGGTTTTTTTTGCAATATCTCTTTTTGCAACTGAGTAAAAAATCAATAAAGTTTACTATTTTGTACTGTTTATATCATACGTTTATGAAAACAATAAAACGGGTTTTGAAAATATATTCAGCAATCAACATCCGCATATGACAGTACTTCAAAATGAAACCAAATTTTTTTAATTTATTCCACGAATTAACGGGGAAAATGACTTATTCTGTAGCATTGCTCTTATGGGAATCAGATTCAATATGGCAGACAGGGTAGCGCCCCCTTAAATAACCATGCAAGGTCCACCTAATCTAAATAATCACAGGTTAATTCCGACGGTTGCAAGTACGTGGTTAGTTAGGTTTAGTCGGCTGGCCAGCATGTTCGTTATGTGTCGTGTAATTTGGACTTGTGATGTTTGTCATTTATGTGTTAGGTGTGTTATTTATTTATTTATTTTAAGTTTTACATTTCTTATTACTTGACAATGGAAAGTTAAGACTTCCGAATCCACCATTTGGAACTGTCGACGGTTGTTTGAGGTATGTACCTAAGTTAAATTAAATACTCACACTAGGCCTACCTAACTTTAAATTTCTTAGCCTTCTTATGACATTTTCTTCTTGGTAGTTAACGAGACAGAGTGTGATCTGTGGCTGAGGGATGCACAGTACATCTTGCACTACCTCCGTGTACTATCTTCCCAGTTTTTGCGTGTCTCGCAGTTCACATAGAATCTTTCTCAATAATATATTTTGACAAAACGCTCAAGATTATCAAGAAAACATATTTTTCAGTTTTTTGTGCATCATTCTGTTTTTATTAATGAAACGAAAAAATGTAAATTTTTTGTTTTTTATAAATACCTACAAGTTTTTGCCGGTTACGAATTTGTGTAAATGTAGTGGTTTTGGCATAGCCAACAAACCATTTTAAACGTCCGCCATTTTGATTTGAGTGGATGGAAAACACGTATTATTGTTCTTAGTTTGGATTTTACGTTGTAAAACTTCTTGCAAAATTTTAACTTTATTTCGGTTTTGTGAATTTAATACTAATAGTATTGATAGAGACTTCTGAGACACTCTGTACGGATAAGGTTTTGAACAATTAAATTCCCTCTTTATAGTAAAGTCACATATCCAAAATTATAGTGAAAATTTAAGAAACGCCGACTTGGTCACTTCGCACAAAATTTGAATTACAATCTGGTTTGCACATTAAGTCTTAATCTCTCATTTCGGCTGATAACCGCGCCGATAAAAAGTTTAAGGTGTTTAAATATTTCAGACTTCATTGGAATAATGTTTTTATGAAGTTGTAGGCTTTGAGTGCCGGTAGTTGGCAAAACTTGCCAGACCGGATTGGCAAAGTTACTGCCGCAAGTTTAGGCGAGTTTAATGAACAAACAACTCGTAAACATTGTAACTCAGTGGTTTCGGCAGGCTTGACGTCATTAGGTTGTAAAGATAAATATACACACGGGATAGTTTGAAATTGTTTTGTTTTCAGCCAGTGTAGTCGGACTTGTGAAGAACTCGGGATTGTAGAGAAATTTCGCGAGAATGTTTTCAAGGGGATACCGCGGTACCACGAAAACAAAGAGATATTTTTGTAAAGTTAGGTGGATTAAGGTTCGTTTGGCAGTGGAGTGTGTGTGCCGTATTGCATCCGTGTTTCCGTAATCAGTAAACATTAATATTCTTCTGCGCATTTGAATAGAGGGGTTTCCACACGTCCTGCGCATGTCCGTCACTGATGTCAGTGCTGCTTCAGTATCCCTTCCGTGCTTTTTAAAATAATTCCCAACGATAATTTTAGAGTTTCGCAGACGTGATTTTTGTTTGCTTATAATGATAATGAACGACGGAGAAATCATTGATAGGTCGGGATATAACAGGTATTATACGATCGATTTAATCATAAAGTCTCGGGACTGCCGACAGAAGTGAAAACTGTAATGAATATAAATCGTTGGTCATATTGGTTTAACCTGAAAAATTTGATTATTTTAACACTACCAAGTGAACTATTTTAACACACTTACAAAATGAGGAAGTACAATGTCCATTTCAGAGGTATTACCACGTAAATTATGTTGTTAACTCAACTTACAAAATGAGGAAGCACAATGTACATGTCAGAGGTATTACCAAGTAAACTATTTTAAAACAACTTACGGAATGAGAAAGCACAATGTCCATTTCAGAGGTATTACCAAGTAAACTTTTTAACACAACTTACAAAAAGAGGAAGTACAATGTCCATTTCAGATGTATTACCAAGTAAACTGTTTTAAAACAACTTGCGCAATGAGGAAGCACAATGTCCATTTCAGAGGTATTACCAAGTAAACTATATACTCTGCTATATACACATGTGTACTATATGTAGTAGAGCGTGACGAAAAATGCGTGACGGTAAAATCCGATTCACCGCTAGCAAAATTTTTTGGACGCGGTTTTCCCTTCAAAATCTGGAGCAAGTTAGGAGAGGAAATGAAAAACTATATTTTGAGCAAGATTGGAGAGAAAATGGAAAATGATGCAATATAAGTAACCATCTATTTAGTTAACTATGTATATGATCGGCTTTGAGGTAAAACATTTTTTTAAATGTATATTTTCTTACAAACATTTTTACTCACTTTATTCTTGAGAGCCTAAAAACCACTTAACCCTCCAAAAATAAAACTATATTTTAAACTATCACTAACTAGCTTGGGCTGTGTGTTTAATAAATTTATATTTTTCCAAACCATACAAGTATGAGCTTCTGTTAATTTACAAATATAGGCCTACTGACGATGAAAACTCGAATGAATTTTCAAGAGAACAATAATATAGTTTTGCCTAAGTGATAATGAAATGACAGACCTAAATAGTCCTTATGTCCCATCATTAGATAATCCCTCTATTTGAGGTCGTCAAACATTATACACTAAAATCATGTACATTAGTTAACACACACATAACACAACATTCAGCGGCCGCGCTCCTCGACGTTTGAAGGAAGACTGCAGAACCACGCTTATCAACTTCGCTATCTCGGATTCGCATCGTGGAGTCGTACAACGAATTTGACTGAATTTAAGATATATAAAGCATTTAAGTTGAATAAACACGGACTTTTAAACGATAAACACAACTTTCAGTCAAATTCTGACTTTCAAACATTCTGTGACCTCGAGGTGGTGACGGTAGAAGCGGAGGACGGACAACGCTGGACTGAAAACATAAAACTCAGCGTCTGCTAATCGCCCTCGTACCGGTCCCCTACTCAAAGCACCACCCAAGCCTCTGTGATAGAGAGATTGCACGAGACGTCTTTTGTAGTAGCATGCTAGAATCGCAAGCCGCGAGAACGTAGATATGCATTCGTAATCTCGTGTTTCGGATTCTATTTATAAAAGAATAATCAGGGAGATAGCTTTGAATTATTAAGAAGGCTTTTTATTTTTTAAGTGTGTCCTTAAAGTATGGAAATTATTGTTTGAAAGCCCCTAAACTACTAATTTAAAATAATGAATTGTAACTCAATCAAACCTTAAAGAGTTGAAAAACGGTGTCCGAATCACGTCAGAACGAAGAGTAAACTTTTGAAGTGAAAACTTCTATATCAGATTTTATCGTCACGCATATCTCCGTCACGCTCTACTATATACACAGTACACATGTGTATTTAGGAGAGTATATAGTTTACTTGGTAATACCTCTGAAATGGACATTATGGTTCCTCATTTGGTAAATTGTCTTAAAATAGTTTACTTGGTAATACCTCTAAAAAGGACATTGTGTTTCCTCATTTGGTAAATTGTGTTAAAATAGTTTACTTGGTAATACCTCTAAAAAGGACTTTGTGTTTCCTCATTTTGTAAGTTGTGTTAAATAGTTTACTTTGTAATACCTCTGAAATGGACATTGTACTTCCTCATTTTGTAAATTGTGTTAAAATAGTTTATTTGGTAATACCTCTGAAATGGAAATTGAGCTTCCTCATTTCGTAAATTGTGATAAAATAGTTTACTTGGTAATATCTCTGAAATGGACATTGTGTTTCTTCATTTCGTAAATTGTGATAAAATAGTTTACTTGGTAATGCATCTGAAATGGACATTGTGCTTCCTCATTTCGTAAGTTGTGTTAAAATAGTTTACTTGGTAATACCTCTGAAATGGACATTGTGCTTCCTCATTCTGTAAATTGTGTTAAAATAGTTTACTCGGCAATACCTCTGAAACGGACATTGTCCTTCCTCATTTCGTAAATTGTGATGAAATAGTTTACTTCGTAATACCTCTGAAATGAACATTGTACTTCCTCATTTTGTAACTTGTGTTAAAATAGTTTACTTGATAATACATCTGAAATAGAAATTGTGCTTCCTCGTTCTGTAAGTTGTGTTAAAATAGTTTACTTGGTAATACCTTTGAAATGGACATTGTGCTTCCTCATTTCGTAAGTTGTTTAAAATAGTTTACTTGGTAGTACCACTGAAATGGAAATTGTGCCTCCTCATTTGGCAAGTTGTGTTAAAATAGTTTACTTGGTAATCCCTCTGAAATGGACATTGTGATTCCTCATTTCATAAGTTGTGTTGAAACGGTTTACTTGGTAATACCTCTGAAATGGACATTGTACTTTCTCATTTTGTAAATTGTGTTAAAATAGTTTATTTGGTAATACCTCTGGAATGGACATTGTGCTCCCTCATTTGGTAATTTGTTTTTAAATAGTTTACTTGGTAATACCTCTGAAATGAACATTGTACTTCCTCATTTCGTAAGTTGTGTTGAAACGGTTTACTTGGTAATACCTCTGAAATGTACATTGTACTTCCTCATTTTGTAAATTGTGTTAAAATAGTTTATTTGGTAATACCTCTGGAATGGACATTGCGCTTCCTCTTTTTGTAAGTTGTGTTAAAATAGTTTACTTGATAATACCTCTGAAAGAGACATTGTGCTTCCTCATTATGTAAGTTGTGTTATAATAGTTTACTTGGTAATACCTCTGAAATGAACATTGTACTTCCTCATTTCATAAGTTGTGTTGAAACGGTTTACTTGGTAATACCTCTGAAATGGACATTGTACTTCCTTATTTTGTAAATTGTGTTAAAATAGTTTATTTTTTAATACCTCTGGAATGGACATTGTGCTTCCTCATTTGGTAAGTTGTGTTAAATTAGTCCCGCGACTGCTTTCTTTTTTCGCTGTTTTAAGCGAAGTGAAAACGGGCCTTGAAATGTATCCATTTCTTCCAGTTCTCCTGAATATTTAACAAAAAAACCTCCTACCGTGTCCTCCAGTAGATCTTCAAGGAGAACTTCTTTACTTTATACCAGAAGATCTAGCCAAACCATAGCCAATATCTAGTTTCAACCCTGCGCAACCGAATTGAAACTTACAACCTACACGACAGCTCTAACCACTGCGCCACGCCGTTCTCTCAGTCCGACGACCAGAATTGCCTACATGGCATCGTAATTTGTAATTAAATTCTTTTCGCCAAGTGTGTGCATGGGTCCCGTGGGTTATAATACATTTGGGTCAAGAGTTCAACTCGGCCGTAAAAGTTTGGTGGGTGCGCTTCAGCCATAACATCTGTTTGTGGAATTGAGAACAGCTGTACGTGTAAATCATATTACCGATGTTGCGCAAAGGATGAAGGAAATTTAATTTATGTTCTTTGTGTGTGTATCAGTGAGTTTGTCCGGTTGTTTTCCCCCCAGTACCGTAATCGCGTATAGGAACACTTATTTGAACCCCCGTGGCGTTCGTCTGTCAGGATATCAACGCCTTCTACATTATATATATTTTCAACGCCGTAAGTGTGTACTAAAACAAAATCATGATTGGTAGATTACGTTGTTTATTTGAACCATTCTCTGGATGAAAAATAACGAGAAGTGAGGTTTCTGCATCGCAGACGACCTTAAGTTTTACAAAGAGTTATTAATAACATCTCGACAAATTCAGACGTCCCTTTAACAACTTTGCATAGCATTTTTTTAAATTTAATGTTTTTTGCAGGAACTTCCTCGTTTTCTTCTCTCTAGTCATATCCAGTCAGATTGGAAGCGAGCCAACCACCGTTTGCTGTACTTCCGCCCTCTTTAACTCTAACCGCAGAAATGAAAACTACCTGGTCTCTAGTCGAGATTCGAACCTGGGATTTTTTTATCAGGAAGTCTCCACTCGGCTAAGGAATATTATGGTAAAAAGTGATAAATTAACAACCCTTAGTTACTTTACTTTCTCATCTAAGGTAAACCTTTTTTCCGCTGAGAAATAGATGTACAAGTAAAAAGGAATTCATGTGCGCCATCTAGGATTGGTTATTACAAGCTCACTTGGTTTTCTTTTAAGTCTCGGCTCCCTAAATTCAAAACGGCCAAGTTGGGTAACAATTTCAATGTTAAATAACCTAAACATATCTTCACTTTTAAGCATATTTTTGTGTTATTTTTGTCAAAAAACGAAAGCTGTATTTTTTTCTTAAAGTAAAATAGATTGTGGGTGTTGATTGCTAAGGTTTTATGCAATATCTCTTTTTGCAACTGAGTATAAATTAATAAAGTTTACTATTTTTTACTATTTATATCAAACTTTTATGAAAACAATAAAACAGTTTTTGAAAATGTTTTCAGCAATCAACATCCGCATATGACAGTACTTCAAAATGAAACCAAATTTTTTAATTTATTCCACGAATTAACGAAAAAATATGACTTATTCTGTAGCATTGCTCTTATGGGAATCAGATTCAATATGGCGGACAGGGAGCCACCCCTTAAGGCTCGGCAGACTTAAAGGCCATTTTATATTTCAACGTCCACAAGAGCAATGTTAAACGCGTAACAAGATTACTAGAGTAATAATGATCAGAAAAGTATTCTGAATATATCATCGTAAAGGATGGAATAGTCCGAATGTGGTTGTTTTTAGATTTTTTAAATTTGTGTTTAACTCATTTTGATCTTTGACTTAGCTCAAAATCAAAGTTTACGATTTTTTATTTTTCAATATAAAAAAATTTAAAAAAATCACCCACATTCAAAATTTAAGTACCTTTCACTTTAAAACAAAACGTATTATTCATGGTGGAAAACTCTGCTTTATTGTGGAAGCATGTCCGCGTCGAATTTATGTTCCTACTCGAGTGTTTAGTCTTCACTCTGGTGGTTATCACATCAACTTGTTTCTTGCGCGAAGGAAAACTTTAAACAAATAATATATAGGTTTACTTTTGAATACGTGTGAGAACTGTGTTTAATAAAATGTGCAGATGTTTCAATACATCCTGTAAACAAGTGTATTGCAACTTAATACTGGCTTTTGGGTGACCCGCATTCAAGGAACTGCCCTATATTTGCAAGCGGAAGAATGAAGTGCAATTCACCCAAAGCTATTAGTGAAGAGCTCTGCCACTTGGAGAGCTGTAGTCAACACAAAAATACTATTAACAATAATATTATTTAATTTTAGCTTTATAGCTTGTAGGAAGTTAGTTTAATTTATATATGAAAACAATAAAATGGTTTTTGAAAATGTATTCTGCAATCAACATCCGCATGTGACAGTACTTCAAAATGAAACCAAATTTTTAAATTTATTCCACGAATTAACGGGGAAAAAAGAGTTATTCTGTAACATGTATGGGAATCAGATTCAATATGGCGGACAGGGTAGCCTCCCCTTAAACCTGTAAACTAGAGTTGTAGCAGAGCCTTTACATTGTGCTCGTCCGACTCTAGGACAAGTGGTTTAGTGATTAGTATAAATGCGTTCTGGTGAAGGTCACCCTCGGCAGAAGGACTCCAGATGTCCTCCCGCCACCTGTTGTACTCCCTCCAGACACCTGTGTCTCGTCTAAACAGAAACCGATCCTTTAATTAAACCATCCGTTATTCATACTCTACTTCCGGGAGAAGTTGTTTGTCACTGTGGCGCAACTGGTTTTTGGCGCAATTAGTCAGTGTCCGATTGGTTTAGCGTGCGTATCGTCGGTAAACAAGAAATCGTTTCAGTAAAATTTAAATAACGTCCATACGCTCATTACTAACTTAACGTCGCGATAGATTTTCGCAAAGTTTTTCACTTATTCTGTGTAATTTTCAACCACTTTCGCAAATATGTGTAATATACAAATTTGCATATATCAAATTAAAGAAATAAACATATTGATTCTTGTAATAAGAAATCGGAATAAAATAATTTAATATTCATAGATAAATTGTGTTAAAGGGGTCGGGTCAATATTTTGTTGTACAATTATTATTCTAAGTTCTTTTCTGTTGAATATGATATTATCGGGTGTCCAAAAAGTCCCACCCCCGTCCTTAACTTTGGAACAAGAATAGATAAATCAACGAGCTTCAGGGTATAAACGTCAAAGGGAGATGAATTTTGGTGTGACCGACCATTTCACCCCTTACCCCAAAATCCGGGTTGAGAGGGTAATTCAAAAATCTTAAATACAAATCCCTATCAAGTGATACCTCATGTTGAAGGGCTTGATAAATGAAGAAGAATGGCACAAATTAGAGGTCTCTATATTAACCCTATCGAAAATGGCGGCCAGTCGAAGTTGAAAACATCTTATTAACACGGATTTTTAATTAGGTACGTTACGATACCTTTCATTGGTAATAAAGCTAAAGACTTGCCTTGATTTTAAATTTAGATTAAATGCTCAAAATGAGGTCCATTTACTTCTTGGAAAAAATAAAATCTTGACTCAAAGGAACGCCTTACATTAAGTAACATATCTGCTATGATCATCTGACAAGCGTTTTCAATCCTTGCTTTTATAGTTTGTCCAAACAGCCATGCGCTCTGAACCATAAAATCGACCAACGCGCAGACATACCCACACTGCCTACCTAAGCGCAGATGCATAGAAGAAAGATTAGCGCAAGGTATGCAGTGTGTGTGTGTCTGCGCGTGGGGAGCGACGGTCGATTTTACTTCGATTTTATGGCTCAGAGCGCACGGCTGTTTGGACAAACTATAGTTTATCTAAGTTTTGAGGTTTAGTTTCAAACACTTTACTTTCGAGAAATCAAAAAAAAAAAGAAGTCCAGGAGTGATAGATCGGGTATCGAAGTGGGACTTTTTGGACACCCTTTATAAATACAGGAAAAATACGGCGAGAAACATGGGAAAAATATTGTTATAATGCAGGACTTGCTTTGCGCAAGAAACGATTGAATGGCTTTCATACTCAGCAGGAGTTTACTAAAATAAGGTAGGTTAAATTAACTTGGGTTTTCCCGAAGGTTGCGTTTTGTTTTTTCAACTTTATGTACCTTTTTCTCAGCAAACATAATACATAGAGACCTGTATTTCTTACCACATATTCGTCGATATGTCTTACAACTTTAGACATGTTTCTTTTTATATCACCCTTAGTTTTAAAAATAAAAAATAAATAAAGTTAAAAAACATAGGAAAAAAGGATAATCTAAAAATGTTTTTCATAAAGTAAATTCAATTTTAGGCCTAAAATAATTCCAAAACACAGCTGAACTGCTGACGTGAGTTGAGTGAATTTCCATAATTAAGTTTGTATATTTTAGGTAGGATTTCAATCGACAATTTGAGAAATAGGTTTACTCCGTTCCACTCGCAGCGGAAAAACTCGCTTTACGAGTTTGCATCACTACTTTGCGGCCTCGGCTTATGGACTGCTTCGCTTCGCTCGCAGCGTACAAACCCATGTGGATTTGAACCGGGTAATTTTATGGTATTTTACGTTTTGATCGATTTTGGAGGAACCAAGCGAGCTGTACAGTCGTGTAAAAAACAAAATGTGCGGAATATTGTTCAACATTTATTTGTCAGATAAAACTATAAAAAAATGTTTCATTCTAGAACGAAAAATCTAAAAAAACAGTGACTTCCGGTCAAAAAACGTGCTTCCGGTTGTTCGATTTCTTTCGGTTAACGAACTCCGAGCGACTTAGACAACCAACCTGTGTTCCAAATTTGAAACAAATCGGATTTAAAATGCGGCCGTTAGAGTGCGAACATATATACATACAAAATTTAATGTCACTCCAAAACATGTTCTGGGGACCATGATCGGTGCTCATTTACTACTCCCGACCTTAGGTCCGACCATAGGGGTCAATGCATAGCTCATCTTTCCTATGGAAATTCGCTAATAAGGTTAAAAAACATGGGGTAAAAGTTTCATATAAAAAAGTTTTTCAAAAAAGTACATTGTAATTTAAATTTTAAAACTCAATTGCTTAAGTTGTAGGACATATTGAAGAATATGTGGTACAAATTTCAGATCTCTAAGTTATCTATTATGGTTGCTAAGAAAAAGGTACATAAAAATATCAGATTTAACATTGTGGATAGCCGGATCCTCTAATTACTTTTAAGGCTCGGGTCCCTAAATTCAAAACGGCGAAGTTGGATACCAATTTCAACGTTAAAATAACCTAACCATACCTTCACTTTTAAGCATATTTATGTGTTATTTTCATTAAAAAAACGAAAGCTGTATTTTTTTTCTGAAAGTAAAATAGATATTGGGTGTTGATTGCTAAGGGTTTTTGCAATAACTGAGTAAACAATTAATAAACATTTCTATTTATATCGTACAATTATGAAAATCATAAAAAACGGTTTTTGAAAATGTATTCAGCAATCAACATCGACACATGACAGTTCTTCAAAATGAAACCAAATTTTTAAATTTATTCAACGAATTAACGGAAAAAATTACTTATTCTGTAGCATTGCTCTTATGGGAATCAGATTCAATATGGCGGTCAGGGTATCTCCCCTTAACAGATTTGTTAGGTTAGGTTAGTGCCAGGTACAAGCGTAAAGCGGGACGAAGAGTCCAGCTGTCAATCTGAAAATGCGTAGATTATTTTTCCGGCTTTAGCAAATTTGTTTGTGATCATATGTGTCCCATACAGGACGACTGTATGGGGGTGGGGTTGAAACAAGCAGGGAGGGGCACGGAAAATTTGTACAAATTGAGATGCAAAATAACACATTTCAGGCTTCCCAAAAGTACTTTAAAATAATATAGGTATGTATAATTTTCCACTTCTAATTGTGATTCAGGCCTATTTTAGAATAATTTATAATAGGAACTATGAATCATCCCCCGCCAAATTTTTCCGTGCGCTGCCTCTAACCCCATAGACTTGGAACACACACGGCGTTTTTATGTCAGCTGCGGATTAGTTATCGTCACCGCTCATAAAAATTAAAAGTGTGCACACAGGGCGGTAAAATTTCCGACGCCGTCTAAAAGCCTCATTGGGATTCATTAAACTGGATTGCCTAGTTCATCAATCACGACGTGTGATGTAATATATTATTAATTTCTTTAAATGTTTTATTGATATGAACAGAGAGAGCAACTCTCGCTTTATTGTTATTCCGTCGCCGATTGAAAAGTAAGCAAAAAAATATATACTTATGTGGGTTCATCCAATAAATAAATAAAAGAACAGAAGATTTTTGAGCATTCTACACTGTGTTTCGTGATTTGATTAACTAGAAGAAAAATTTTTCAATTGTTCAAGAATGTCGGTTTCGTCATTTGACGAACTACACAAGCGGCTGAAGAATAGTATTCTGCGAAAAAAATACTAAAATAAGGAAAATTTGAGTGCATTTGGTCACGTTCGCCATTGTTTCGGCGGAGACGGTAGAAAATCTGTCGATTGTAGTGGCAGCGAGCGGCTGCACAGCTACTGTGTAGTACTCACCAGCGTGAACCTGAGATTTACAGGGGCTAAGACTGGTGCCGTTGGCCACAGCTGTACTAGCCATGTCACTAGTATGTTTTGCGGAACTATCAACCCTCCGATTTCTCAGAAATGCCGTCTTTCAAATCCTAGTGGATCACCTAGGTAACATTCTTCAATACTATTGTTAAACACACTTACTAATTTTTAATAAAGAGAACTTCCGTGTTTTCAAGAGAAGAGATGCAGACCGATGTTTTTAGAAATGCATTTAAAATAAGTGACAGGGCAAAACCAATGCACTGTGCCGTGCGGGTTGCGTTCTTTCCAGGTCCATACTCGTGAGTACAGCACAGTACTGTCAGCGGTAAATAAACCGATCGTTTATTTTTCCGACCAATGTGTATGCTCTAATGCTCTAATACTCTCCTTCGCGCCACTGTTGATATGATGGCGACGGCAAATAATCCGTGGCGGACGAAAACTCCGTGTGAGTTCCAGGCCATACACTGTACTGCATCGTATATCAAATAAAGTGCCAGAGCCCAATTCGACCAAAGATAATGTTAGCAATATATTGATAATTTATTGTAGCTTCACATTTTCATGGGTGTGAAAACAAGTTACTCTTAAGAGCGTATTTTAATGTAAACAGACTGCGAAATATTTTTTTACAATGGGGGTGGGGTGTTATAACCCCCCCCCCCCCTGGTTACGCCTATGTTTGTAATGGGCCCTTCGTTGGAGTGAATTCGGACTCTTTGACCTACAATCACACACCGAGTTGTAAACCAATCTCTTGGCACAAACATTTATTAAGTATACAAATTATTTGGAAAGTTGGCAACAAGCGTTAATATTACGAAAACATAACCCAGCCAGTCAAGTAGTTGTACATTTTCCGTTGCAAGCAACAAAAACACCCATACAGCAAAAACTTTAATCATTTGCCTCCGTTTCGAGTGTTTCCTTTGCAAAACTTTTGCCGGAAGTTGTCGTGGTTCTAAGAAATCCGGCTTCTCGTCGCATACTATGAAGGAACAGTAGGCTACTTGTGCCAATTCAAATAAACAGGGCAGTCGACAGGGGGGCAAGAGCACATGGACCCGGACCTACAAGGGGTCCGGACTCAAAGTTTAAAAAACAATTAAATTAAAGAGGTAATTGTGACGTACCGTGAGGACTGTGAATTGTCAAGAGAGTAAAGGTTGGGGCCGATTAAAGAAAAAAATACAAAATTAGATAACATTTTAATTAGATAATTTTTTAAATTAGATAAAAAATGTAGTAGATAAAATAGCAGCATCAAGTGAGTAATTTGGTAGAAGTCAATAGGTTATGATTTGTTTTTAAGTATTGATAATAATTAAGGCTTGTTAAGCACTCTAACTGCAATACTAAAACAAACTTCTAAATTCCTTTAAAAAAAACTAGTAGATGGTAGGAAAAAAGAAATTAAAAGTCTTGCAGAAAATTCAAAATTTGGTACAAAGTCTCATTTTAGCATAAGAATGAAGAAAAAATCTCCCCGAAAGGGGGTGTTATAAGGTCTAAAGCGAAAATAGTGCTTTTTAAACAAAAAATTAGAATACAAAAATCGAACATGCCAATTTTATAAAAAACTTTTGGAAAATGTTGTTTATGGCATCATCTATATTTTGAAACCTTGAGCAACTTTTTCGTGATCATAGGAGGGTAGTTGTAGGGGTTAAAAGGCCAAGGTTAATGACCCCCATAACTACCCCCCCAAGTCAGAAAGAGGTGCTGAAAATCTCAAAATATATTTGATGCCATAAACTACAATTGCCGAAATAAAAAAAATGCAATTTACTATTTTTTATGTACTCAAATTTTTCTGTTTGAAATCCACAGTTTTTAATTTTACTTCTAACCCCCTCACCCCTTACTGGAAGAGCGTGAATTTGTTTACTTCATTCTTGTTCTAAAAAGAGACTGTACTAAATTTTAAGTTTCTACTATGACTTAACATTTTTTTGTATTTTTCTTCTTAAGTTTTCCATAATACGAAATCTAAAACCATATATGGGGTCTTAAAAATAGGTATTTTCTTAAGCTACGACTTTCCTTTTTAATGGTTGTATAAAAGGTACACCGTTTACCCGATAATGGAAACAAATCGTTTTTGTACCCTTTCAACCCTCCCAGGACCGTCTTAAGGAGGGGGAAAATTGGTAGACATTTTTTCTACAATGTTTACGATAAAAAGAACCTGCGTACAAAAGATCCCACCTGGGTGCATTCATTCGAAAAAACATCTTATTTCACCTGTACTAAAAGAGGCAAACGTAACGAAATAAAAACATAAATTACCGGTTTGCTCCGCTCCTCACTCGAAGAACCTAATTAACTGTTTGAAATCGCGAAGAAGGCTAATGGAGCCGCACGTGCTGCTACGCACTCGGGTAATTGGCCGTCAAATCATCGACAATTTCAAACAGAATGTCCTTAATGACGCATTCTGCGAGGTGCTTTTTGAAAGAGATATTGAAACTTAAGTGGCCTTGTAGCGTGGAAAAGACATTAGTGTTCGTAAGATACGATGTGTCTTGTTAGCTCGTGTGTTGGGAGAGAAATTTGTATTGAGGGTTTTAACAAAAATATATTTAACTCGATCCGGCATTGGTTAACCCAAGTGACGAAGCAAATGCAAACAGATTATTGTATACTATGATATTTTCACGGAATTACGATTGGTTAAGACAGAGGTCTTTAAATCTATATATATAAAAGCGAAATACCACTCACTCACTCACTCATCACGATTTCTCAAAAACTACCGATCGGATTGAAATGAAATTTGGTATGTAGCTTCCTCTAGGGCCATAGGTGCTCAGTAAGAAAGGGTTTGAAAAAATTCGAAATTTTAGGGGGGATTTGGGGGGATCAAAGTTATTAAAAAACGATTTCTTCAAAACTACCGAACGGATTTAAATGAAATTTGGTATGTAGCTTCCTCTAGGGCTATAGGTGCTCACTAAGAAAGGGTATGAAAATTTCGAAATTTTAGGAGGGGTTTCGGGGGATCAAAGTTACTAAAATCATAATTTCAGATCTTTTATTATTATGACAATAGTGCTTTTATTATTTAAGATCTATATATACAAAATCCAAATACCACTCACAGACTGAACACTTAAAAAGAATACAATTACGTTAAAAAGACTGAAAATACCAACCACCACGGGCAACGCCGTACGGGTCAGCTAGTTTTATATATAAGAGAGACAATTTTCAAGTTATAAAATTTGACCAAAATGTGATATAAATTAAAGCAGAATTTCAAAATGGTCAAATAAGCCTAATTAAGAAAAAAAGTTACATCATTTTATAGTGATAGGCCTAAGTGTTTGAATTAAGATGTAGTAAGCCGCTTTCGTTGTTTATTTTTCGCTATTACCTAACCTAAAAAATCTGTTGGCTGTGAAGAACAATTACCTGATTCTAAATTTGCCAGTTTGGTTGCTATGGTAATAAATCTAAACGCGTTCAAGAATCGTGTGTTAGTTCAGTATAGGCCTAACCTAAAATTGTGTTAAGCTTACGATCGAAATCAGCTGTTTTATTTGTAACAAAGGGCCCTGCCCCGGCTCGCTTCGCTCGCCAACCCTTGGGGTGACATTTGTTGATACCAAAAGGCAAACCATAAAATCCCTAATTTTGAACATAATTTTTACATTTTGCCAATTTTTTAATAGGAACTTTTACGGAAATTATGATTGATTGAGAATGAGGCACTTGGATATAAGTTGAGTAGTGGGGGTATCTGTTACCTGTACTTATGTAAGACATAATATATAGAAATAGACAGGCAATATCCCAACATTTCTCCACAAAATCAATAATTTTTTCAATTGTTTAACATGAATTTTAAATATTTTCGGAATAAAAAGTAGCCTAAAATATTCTCCGAAAAGTCCTCTACTTGTTAATGAAAGTTTCGTCAAAATCGGTTCAACCATTCCGGAGAGTAGCCCGGCCAAACAAACAGACAGACAAAAAATGTATGAAAGAGTGTCTAGGTTTTGATAATGTGTGAATAATTATATGAGCTTAGAGAAAGCTTATATTTTAAAATCACAGACAGACACTTAAATTTTATGAATAGATAGATATGCAACAACAGATGTTTGAATTATAATACAGTAAGGCTTTCGTTTTTTTTTTTTTTTTTTGTTAACCTAATCTAAAATAACTGAAGGTTGTGAAGAATAATTAACTAATACTAAATTCGCTAAGTTGGTTGCTATGGTAATGAATTTAAACGCATTCAACAAACATACGTTGGTTCAGTATAATATGCCACTCCTAGAATTGTGTTGCTAAGCTTTTGATTCAAATCAGCCGTTTTAACCGTCATAGGGCTGAGGGGTGAACCCCATATTTTGACCATTTTCAACCCTTAAAATCAATATTTTGCTAAATCCTTTCTTAGCGCGTTTCTCCATAGTGATATTATTCAGTAAACGTCGGGGAGGGTACCACCTAAGAAAAAAACAGCTTTACAATGCGGTTCTCCACAAACGATGTAATACAAAGGAGTGTGAGACGACTTTGCGTTACTAAATTAAGGATAACTTTAGATATTATGTAACATGGGCGCCCATACCTATGGGCAGAGGGGGGTCGTGACCCCCCCTAGCTCCCAAGAAAAGGAGCTACTCCCAAATATGTGGGTTGGCGTGCGAAGCACGCAATGCATTGTGTATTAAAAATACTCCCAACACGGGGGCTGGCGTGCGAAGCACGCAATGCATTGTGTATTGAAAATACTCCAAATACGAGTGTTGGCGTACGAAGCACGCAATGCATTGTGTAATGAAAATACTCCAAATACGGGGGTTGGCGTGCGAAGCACGCAATGCATTGTGTATTGAAAATACTACAAATACGGGGTTTGGCGTGCGAAGCACGCAATGCACTGTGCATTTAAAACACTCCCAATACGGGGTTTGGCGTGCGAAGCACGCAATGCATTGTGTATTGAAAATACTCCCAACACGGGGGCTGGCGTGCGAAGCACGCAATGCATTGTGTATTGCAAATACTCCAAATACGGGTGTTGGTGTGCGAAGCACGCAATGCATTGTGTATTGAAAATACTCACAACACGGGGGCTGGCGTGCGAAGCACGCAATACATTGTGTATTGAAAATACTCCAAACACGGGTGATGGTGTGCGAAGCACGCAATCCATTGTGTAATGAAAATACTCCAAATACAGGGGTTGACGTGCGAAGCACGCAATGCATTGTGTATTGAAAATACTCCCAATACGGGGGTTGTCGTGCGAAGCACGCAATGCATTGTGTATTGAAAATACTTCAAATACGGGGGCTGACGTGCGAAGCACGTAATGTATTGTGTATTGAAAATATTCCCAATACGGGGGTTGGCGTGCGACGGTTGCTTGTAATAGTGTTCAGTGTCAAGCTCACATGTGCGTCATTAGCAGAGAACGTGTTAAGCCCCATACCCCGGTTCAGCCCCCCCCCTAGAAAATATCATATAGGCGCCCATGTTATGTAAATTATCAAAACTGCGGCAGATTAAAATGTTTAGTGATAAATACCTGAAAATCCGCTTACTTTAAAAAAATGTTTAATTGTAATTAGAGTAACCCTGATAAACCCACCCCTGGTACTAATTTATCGTCCCAATAAAACACGTCACCTTCAAACATAATTACAAAAAAAAAAACACACAAAACTCGCATGCACTATCAACAATATCGAATGACGTTTTCAGAAGAAATCATGTTCTTTTGAAATGAAACAAAACCATTAAAACCCGATATGTCGTGATCGCGTGCATGGTTTATCAAATAGAAGGAAACAAATTTGATAACATAACCTAATCGTCGTATTTACAAAAGTACGGGAGCTCGCATGTTGGAGGCGTTTAAAGTAAAGGTATTCAAGAACAATTCTTAGTCTTTATTTGTGGGCTAAGTATTTGGAAGGGGGAAGTGTAGTCACGCGAATACTAAATTAATCAAGCACTCTTCGAAATACACAATCGTCACGGAAACTCGAATATTAGGAGCATGCGCGCGCAGCTTTTGATCCGTATCGAGTGTTGTACGTAATTGGTTCAATTGAGTTATAATGTTTCTGGGAATATTAAAAGTCATGCGATCCTGTAAAGAAACTGAATCGACCTAAACTAGGTGAGCTTTATTTATGTTTTGTTGTTTTTAGGCGTTTGTACCTTAAAAGAAAAACGAAAACATTTCAGGAATGCAACCTTAAAGAACTATAGTACGCTGCGTACGATCGCTGCTGATATCTAACTGGCCGAATTTGTATTAAAACCAATGTGAAATATAAATGCTGCTAACCTTATAGGGCGAGGCTAGCGTATGTAGTAAACGCATAGATATGAATAATATCATTGTATTTCGATAACCTAATAGAACTCCGATCCAATGCAATATTTCAATCCAATGGAAATTCGACGATAGTGGCGCGATCTATTGGGGAAACGACGGAAGCTGTGTGTAACACCAGTGCTACCAATGATTTCTCCCTAGCGCTACCTAGCGGCGCGATCATTCCCGACAACCTTTTTTTCGGCACACAGCCGCCGTATGCATGCATGATCTATTTTATTATTCATGATCTATGATAATATGGATCGCTGACTCTGGTGGCGGAATAGCGCTAGAACGAGCCGGCTTTGACACAGCTCTCCCCACCACAGGAAGGGCTTTCCCGCTGCGTTGTGTGTCAGTTGCCTTTGTGATTGCATTTAGTTGGCGCGTCCACTGTATGTTTGTTTACCATCGTTTCGGAGCCACTTGTATATTTTCATTATTTTGGAATATGGTACAGTTCTGTACAGCGTATGGCTGTAATAGTCGATTTTCAAAAGGCTGCAGTTTATCATTCCACATGTAAGAAAAACTAAATATTCTGTTGGCTTACACCTACTTTACCTTTAATACGAAACTAATAGTAGATATTATATTTATCGTTTTGTTTATAAATTGTTAATAAAGACAATTCATGTTTATAAATTTGAGTACCTATGAGTTATAGAGTCTGTCGGTTTGTTTGGTCAAATCGTCAACCGGTCCGAAGCTGGTCGGTTAAAAGGGAATTTGTGTAGCTGCATTTTAACTGTATACAATAAAGTGTTGAAAGGTTATGGATAAATATATGAGTAGTTTTGACATGAAAAGGTGCATAAATTATGGTTTAAATCAGTTTAGCGGTTATGTATTCCGTGAACACACGGAGTTAGTAGAAATTGGAGAGGAAACTCATGAATTAAAACTAATAAAGATGATTGGAATTTTGTTTTTTTTAATAAAAAATTATGATTTAGCAAAGAAAATAAACATAGCAGAAAATACTGCCTCTACAGGCTTACGACAAAAATTAAATAAGGTTAATTTGTTAAGTCACAGGTAGGCCTGTAATTCCATTTCAAGTAGCCTATGTATGTCATTATATGTAATGATTTATTGTACTGCAACAATAAAGGAGTATGTTTAAACCGACACAATTAACTTGTTTTTGTAACCTTAACTATAAATATACTATAGGCTAGTACTACAATACTATATAGGTTATATTTGTTTAAAAACTGGAAGCATACTGTGGACTTAAGACTATAAGTTGGAACTTATAAAGCTATATGTTTTAAATGGTTTCATTTCTATTGTACAAAACAACTTAATTGATGTAACAAATTTATATATGTTTACATATATTTTTTAAATGTACTTAGGGATAATGAACAGGTACCTTGGCTTTTTATGAATGGATTATGTTTTAATGTAGGAACTACTATTTATAATGTGTTATTATAAGCATACAGTATTATGATATAGGCTACCAATAGTATTAAAATGAAGTAAATTCTGGGACAGTTGTAAGACTGATTATACGGTGATACAATGCCCGCCTCTCAATGCTATCGCTGCACAGCGGAGACCTTACAGTGGTGGGGGTAACTTGAGTGAGCCGGCTCGTTCTCGCAACACGGAGTCAGCGATCCAGTCTTAGTAGTAGCCTATATATATCTATGAGTAAACGCTAGCTCGATAGGTCCAGACTCAGAGATCAGTTGTTGCCGAATGTTGGAACGCTGTACTACTGGCACAGAGAAAAAAAGTGCGGCCGATTCTTGCTGGAGTTTCCCAAGGTAGTGTCCTGGGACCTGTATTGTATCTTGTCTTTACTAACGACTCTCAAACTGTTCCACGTGTGACACTGTAGTAGATGATGAGTTCCTACACTTTAGTAGCTCCAATACGCCTCAAAGACCATGCAGAGGCAACTGGATGTGCTGTCCTCGTGGCTGCAAAAATGGCGCATCAAGATAAATGCGGACAAACCCGATTCATCTGTTTTATTAAAAGACGCAGAATGATGCACAGAGTTCCTCGTGCTGTGGAACATGACGGGGTGGCTACCCCTTGGAAGACTACTCAAGTACTTTGACATTACAGTGGACACCAGACTCAACTTTATTCTATACTAAAGGGCTCTGCCCTCTGCTCACTTCGCTCGCAAACCACCGCGGTGAAGCAAATGCAAACAGATTATTACTTCTGAAACAAAAGTGTCAATCATGGGAAGGAAACAATTTATGTTAATTGTAAAGTGGCTGTTATCCCCCCCCCCCGTTCACCCATTAGACCTACCTATTTAAATTGCGCGTGTTGTTATTTATTTTATTTCCTATAAAACACTTAAAATTAATAAGTGCCAAATTTTCAGTTCGTAGCAGCACTCGACAAAATGTCGAGGGGCTGTCTCTCACCCTTGATGGCATGGCATGTAAAGTCGCAATTCTTCAGTTAATAGTGCGATCCGTGCTGATGTACGCGCCCACGGCTAGGTGGACGCTTTCCATAAAATCCAACAGGAGGAAACTGGAGAGACTTCTGACAGTGGCTTTGCGGAGACTCACACATCAGCCTTGGTATGTGCTGAACTCCGCCATTCTAAGTTCAGCCGGCATCCCTACCTTAGACGTTTTTGCTACAAGATACGCTTCTAAATTGGTTCAAGATGCACGCTACTCGGGCTATGTACGCATAGCCGAGATCTGCACATCTTGGACGATCCGCCGAAGAGGTGAGATTGCAGTGACTCAACAAAGACGACGATTCCTATAATGTTAGCCACTAATTTTAGATGTTTTAGTGAGTGTATCTAGTTTGCTGATTGCAGTCATTATTGAGTTTCCTAAATGCTGCTGCCGCACTGCCCAGTGCATATGTCCGTGGGGTAGTATTTCTCACATGCTTGGAAAAAAACCTCTTAACTGTTTCAAAACCTTTACATTATGCCTGAACATACTTTTTTGATCAATATTTAGGTGAAATAAGAATATCAATTGTTTCATGAAAAACGTTTAATTGAGAAGTGAAATTCTTGAATTTATGTATAATTTCTGCCTTCGTCCTTATTGACCACATAAATACTCGAAGGTCATTTTTTTTAATACGCTTTTATTAACTTGGTATGTATCTACGTAACGGAATCTTTGAAAGTGATTTTCACCCTCTTCAAAACGTCGGATTGATTTGAAACTTTGCACACTTATCAAGGACCGATGAAAATATTAATTTTGTTGGGTGTAGTAAGTGAGCACTGATCATGGTCCCCAGAACACGACGTGATTTTCACCCCCTTCAAAACGACGGATTGATTTGAAACTTTGCGCACTTATCAAGGACCGATGACAGTGCAATATTAATTTTGTTGGGTGTAGTAAGTGAGCACTGGTCATGGTTCCCAGAATAGGTTTTCAGATGTCATTAAAAACTGCATATACAGGGTGATTCACGACGATATGCAGAAACTTCGGGAGCTCATTAATTTTGTTGGGTGTAGTAAGTGAGTACTGATCATGGTCCCCAGACTAAAAAATAAGACTAAACAATAAGAAAATAAATAATAGTTTAAAAACTAACAAAATACGCTTTAAAAGCAAACCGAACTAAAAATTTGAAAATAATTGTAAAAAAGGCGTGGGGCGCTTTTCATCAAATTTTACAAATATTTCACTGGTAGATATTTATAAAAGTAGAGTTATTATAAAAATTTAGTATAACGCATTTTTAGTTCGGTTTGTTGCTTTTAAAGCGTATTTTTTCGTTTTTTAAACTATTATTTATTTTTTAGAAAGTTAGTTTTAGAATCAGCTATTCGACATTCAAATAATCAAGCACATTCTGCATATGAAAATGGTTGCAAGTAAAACAGTTTCAAAATTATTTAAAACATTCAATCACTTTTTACCCAACATTCGTTGCGTATCTAGGCGAATTTTTGTAATTTTCACCTTACAAATTTCACTCTTGCTTATATTTGATTTTTGATTGTCAGCAAAATACAATTCTCGTGCAAAAAAGAATTCAAACACTTCATTGTTGGAAAAATGATAACTAAACAGCTGATTACAAGTGAACAGGAACGGTAATGTTTACAAAGCTCCAGCATTCTCATGTAATATTAACTTAATTATAGAAATATAAATTTTGATCTAGTTTTACATTTAAGACTCAGCAGACCCATCCTGAATTTCCGCTATAGAATTTAGATGAGAAATTGGGTTTGGAACAAATGTTGTGGGAATATTTTACAAACTGCAAAGAAAAACGGACTGCGAAGAACAGGTATGAAATGTAAGCCACAAACTGGAAGAAAATCTTAAGGCTAGGCAGACGCAGCCACCATCTTGAATTTCCGCTATAGAATTTAGATGAGAAATGGGGTTCGGAACAAATGTTGTGGGAATATTTTACAAACTGCAAAGAAAAACGGACTGCGAAGAACAGGTAGGAAATGTAAGCCACAAACTGGAAGAAAATCTTAAGGCTAGGCAGACGCAGCCACCATCTTGAATTTCCGCTATAGAATTTAGATGAGTAGACCAAATTTTTAACCGGAAGTAACTTAATGAATATATGTGTGCGCACTCTAACGGACGCACTTTACGTCCGATTTGGTTCAAATTTGGTACACAGGTTGGTTTTCTAAGTCGCTTGAACGAGTTCGTCAGCCAAAAAAAAAAATGACCGGAAGTAGACCAAATTTTTGACCGGAAGTAACTTTATGAATATATGTATGCGCACTCTAACGGATGCACTTTACGTCCGATTTGGTCCAAATTTGGTACACAGGCTGGTTTTATAAGTCGCTTGAACGAGTTCGTTAGCCAAAATAATTGACCGGAAGTAGACCAAATTTTTTACCGGAAGTAACATGTATATAAGTGTGCGCACTCTAACGGGCGCATTTTATGTCCGATTTGGTCCAAATTTGGTACACAGGTTGGTTTTCTAAGTCGCTTAGACGCGTTAGTCAAAAAATTGATCGGAAGTAGACTACATTTTTGACAGGAAGTAAACATTTTTTGAGATTTTTCGTACTAGAAATAAACTTATTTGAAGTTCTCTTTAAAACAATAGACATATAAAATAATTCTGCACATTTTGTTTTTTTACGCGACTTTAGAGCCCATCTGGTTCACCCAAAAACAATCAAAACGTAAAATACCATAAAAATATCAGAATTAAATACATTGATTACCTTGTTGACCGATGGCAATATATTTGGTACATGCTGGCAGCAGCTACGTGAGTTGATCAATTTCCCAAATAGTTGTTTGAAACCCAAAAGCATATATAAATTTAATTTTGGAAATTCGCTCAACTTACGTCAGCGGTTCAGCTGCGAGGTCGAATTATTTAAAAAACACACAACTTCTAAACTATAAGCAAGATATAGGCCATTTGGTTTCATCCACTTTCCGCATCGCCTTTGTTTCCAAATCCACTACAAGAAGCTGTATCCAATACGGTGCTTTACATACGGTTGACTAATATCTCGTCATTTCTCGCGATAAGCGTGTCGCTATTAAAACAATGACGTCATCAACAAAGGCAACCAACACAAAGCTTCAGTAAACACAATTACGTGTCGCACTGGCACACTGACCTACATTTAAACAGTTTTAGTGTTTTGGTTTTACATAAAGTTAGTTAACTATTGCCAGACACAGAACGCGCTGTATTGTCTACTCAAGGTTGCAATCGTTATTAACAATCGGTTTGGAACAATTCGTGTTAGAAATGAGCGCCGTTTCTTTTGGATTTGTCCATTTAAAGTTGTTTGTTCATGAACAATTTCAAAACTGTATATTCCTCGAGCGAACTGTATTATTGTCTTTACATATTTTAACTTGCTGTAAGATTAATAATTCGACCTCGCAGCTGACTTGAGATGAGCAAATTTCTAAAATTAAGTTTATAGGCCTATGTTTTAGGGTTTCAACCCAGGAAATAGGTCTATACACGACGGTGTTGAATAGCTGCAAAATAGATCGCACGCCATTCCGCATATTGGAAGTATCTTCAATACACACAACATTGCGTGCTTCGCACGCCAACCCCCATATTGGGAGTATCTTCAACACACAATGCATTGCGTGCTTCGCACGCCAACCTCACGGTAGAATCCATCGCATGGCTTTGAACCGGGTACTTCTATGGTATGTTACGTTTTGATCGATTTTGGGAGAACCAAGCGAGCTCTAAGGTCGCGTAAAAAATCAAAATGTGCAGAATAACATTTACATTTATATTTTTAGAAAGCACTAAAAAACAAATTCATTCTCGTAGGAAAAATCTCAAAAAATAGTTACTTCCGGCCAAAAAACTTGCTTCCGATTGTTGGATTTTTTTGGCTAACGAACCCGTCCGAGCGACGTAGACAACCAACATGTGTACCAAATTTGAACCAAATCGGTCTTAAAATTCGGCCGCTAGAATGTGAACACATATATACATATATACATATATACATGTTTTTTAATGACACCCCAAAACGTGTTCTGGGGACCATGATCGGTGCTCATTTGCTACTCCCGACCTTGGGTCTTACCATAAAAACCACTGCAATAGCTCATTTTTTCAATGGAAATTCGCTAATAATTTAACCAAGGTTTAATATAGGCTAAACTGTCGCGTATAGTTTTTTTATGAGAATATTACCAAACACATAAAAATATATACAGGGTTACTGAAAAGTACAGAGACATCCCTCGAACTGTTTAGTGAGAGGGCAGAGAAAAGACAAATTCATCAAATGTTTATAAGGCATACAAATTTACTTTTTATGTAAAATTTTTCCCCCACATCGAAAATTGGAAATTTTGAGGGTTGCTTATAATGTTTAAATGTAGAGCTCTCATTTTGGTGTCGTGCCAGATGCGACTCACCAATTTGTCACAGTGCCACTAGCGACCCAACACATCTAGGGTAGGTTAGGTTACATTTAAGTAATGACAAAGAAAAAATTAATAAAAAGCAAATAAAATAACAATAGTTATTATACTCACCACAAGTAATCCTTTGAGGTTTTATCTTTAATTAAAAGTCATTGGTGTACACTACACGTGTTTCGGACATTTGTCGTCCATCGTCGGGTGATCAAAAACACTTAATTAAAAACATTTAAAACAAAATTACATTTACACAATCAATACTCGCGCACAATTGATTGTGTAAATGTAATTTTGTGTTAAATGTTTTTAATTAAGTGTTTTTGATCACCGGACGATGGACGACAAATGTCCGAAACACGTGTAGTGTACACAAGTGACTTTTAATTGAAGATACAACTTCAAAGGATTGCTGGCGGTGAGTCTAATAACTATTGTTATTCAAAAGCATATCCGATTTCTAGATCATAAATATAAAAAAAAATGGTTGCTTAAAGTCCAACCCAAAACCTCCCCGTGATACCAGCTGGAAACTAGAGATATGCTAATAGACAGATCTCTAGGCTAATATAGGGCACTGGCAGACTGTTTTTTAAACGTGCATAGGGTTTATAAACTAGGAGTAAATCCAGTTAAAACGACGCAGCGTAAAAATACTTCTCTCGAACAATGGGTCGCATGGGGCACTGTAATTTTACAAAACGATGTAAGCTATAAAGGCTCGGAAGGAGTGAAAAAATATGTCTGAGTTGACCGCAGCTCTCCAAGTGGCAGAACTGTACACTTCTAGCATTGAGTTTGGGTGCGTTTCATTCGACCGCTAGCAAATATAGGCCAGCTTCAAGGCGGAAAAATGAGGGTTATGAAAATAGAGTGTCGCTACAGCCACGACTTTTGCTGGGTCGCGTCCGGCACGGTCGCACTCGGCGCGTAACCCTCATTTTAAAGGTATTGATGAAAGAAAACGAACACCAAAATAGATGTCTCTATCTCAACCCTACTCAAAATGGTGGTCAATAAACCAAAAGGAAAATTATAAAATTACATATTATTACACTGTCACCATTTTGTTTGTCATCTTTGAGTGGTTCTCTCAAACTGAGGGCGACTTAAACAAAAATTCTCCCACTTAAATAACATGGGGATTTTTAGGACTTAATATTTTGTATTTTTGGACAAACTTAAAAAATGGAGGAAATCATACATTTTATATTTTTTAATATCGGAACGTTTGGGCGTCAAATTTCTACATTTGTCATGAGTCCAAGTCAGCTGGTTCTGCCAAACTAAGTGTTAGTGCCGAATAAATGTTCACCCAATTAAATAACATGGCATATTTTTTTAAACATCAAATATTTTTAAAACAGAGTGATATTTTGGATCGTAATATTTTTCTGTAAATCCGCAGTGTAAAACTTTTAAAATAACATTTCACTTGTACAAATTGGATGAAAAATAACGACATAATGGGCCGATAAAGAAATTCCTTAGAGAATTAATCTATATATAGTATATATAAAATCGAAATACCACTGACTCACTGATGATCACTATATCTCAAAAACGACAAAACATATTAACTTGAGACTTAACATAGTGGTTTCCCTTATGCTCTAGATGTGTAATAAGACGGGATTTTAAAATATGTTGTGTTTAATGTTATTAAAACATAAAAAGCGTTAGAAATATAGATAAAAGTCAAATGCCACGAACTCACTGATGCTCACTATATCTCAAAAACGACAAAACATATTAACTTGAGACTTAACATAGCGGTTTCCTTTATGCTCTAGATGTGCAATAAGACGGGATTTTGAAATATTTTGCGTTTAAGGTTATTAAAACGTAAAAAGCGTTAGAAATATAAATAAAAGTCAAATGCCACTGAGTCACTATTCATCACTATATCTCAAAAACGACAAAACATATTAACCTGAGACTTAACATAGCGGTTCCCCTTATACTCAAGATGTGCAATAAGACGGGATTTTGAAATATTTTGCGTTTAAGGTTATTAAAACGTAAAAAGCATTAGAAATATAGAGAAAAGGCAAATTCCACTGACTCACATTGTTTACAAGGAGGTTCTTTAAATAAGCATATAAAAAGGCTTTCCTTTGACAGGTATTAATAAAACTAAAAGATAAATATTTTATACACTTAAGCTAAGAAAGTAGTACATAGTGTAAATAGCGTATTAACAAAGAGTATACGGGATGCATTTGAAATTGATTTTTTTTATCGAGCTTAACCCGTAGCGAAGCACGGGCACCCAGCTAGTATGTATATACAAGATAGCATTTAAGAGGCTACTTCAATAATAAAACAAATCTGTTTCAAAGCAGTGTTCTTCGACTAATTACAACTCTCATATAATCATTAATTTTCTGGGGAACCTAAACCGACAAACGTAAGCTTTTTCGTAGTCAATGTTTATATGAACGTTTTGCGCATTTTTATGTATAGGACTCAAAAGAATTTGTCGTTAAATTTTGAATCATCTGTATATACATACTTCCATATACGTGTCGTTTTCAGCCGTTCAAAATGTGTTTTTTTTCAATAACAGTAATAATAACAATAACAGTCTACTTATCGATAAAGTATCGATACAAAATTTTACAAAACGTTGTAAGCTATTAAGTCGCGGCAGGAGTGAAAAAATATGTCTGAGTTGACCTTAGCTCTCCAAGTGGCAGAGCTGTATACTTCTAGCATTGAGTTTGGATGCGTTTCATTCTTCCGCTAGCAGATATAGGCCAGCTTCAAGGCGGAAAATAGAGGGTTACAGACGTAATCCTGACAGTAGAAGTACTGAAATGCGAATGCGTGACAATGTATGTGAGTATGTGTTATTAAAAACACAGCTTTCTCTCACATTCCAAATTAACGGATATATTATTTTCCTAGTATTAATACGCGAGCAACAAGTTGATGTGATAACCACCAGAGTGCAGGCTAAACACTCGAGTAGGAACACAAATTTGGCGCGTACATGCTTGCACAATAAAGCAGATTTTTTCGTCATACATTATCCAAATTTATATAAATTACTTTTATTTTTAAGGTAGTTGAACTTTGAATGTGGAGAGCTTATAAAATTTTGGATATTTGCATTATTAAATAAGAACAAAAATCGCAAACTTTGATTTTATATTAAATGAAAGAACAAATTTAGTTAAAACCAAATTTAAAACAAACTAAATGATATCCATATTCGAACTGTCCTAACCTTTAAAATGACATATTTATAATAATTTTCTGATGATTATTACTCCAGTAATCTTGCTACGCGTTTAACATTGCTCTTAATTTGTTTTGTTAAAGTTTTAAGAAATCGTATATTTTCCACTGACGGTTTGCAAATGGAAAGATATACAATTTTAACGTAAGTTATAGAAAAGTTATCATTTTAGAAAATAATTAAAAGATATAAAATCATTAACTCTTTGGAATGCTAAAAAAACTTGTTGTACCAAATGACATATGTAGGCCTACAAAACTATTGAACTGATGCAAGAAATTAACAGCACGGCTTGGTTTATCAAAACATTGAAGCACATAAATAAACTATTGCGTACTGAAATCTCTCTTTTTTCGTCCAACAAATTTCAAACCCAAACAAACGTCAACACGATTATTATTTAGAGACTTCACGGAGATATTTAAAACCAACTGAAAGATTTAAAAGCCCAACTCTTCTCGAGTGTGTTTATTTTAAAGAGATTTATCGTAAGCCAAAATATAATTTATCGCTTAGCGTAAGTTGTTGCCTTGAATAGGTCTTCTTACAGACTTTTATTAGATTTGTTGAAACGTTTAAAACCCTGGCTATCAAAATTTGGGATTTATTGTTCAGTACACGACTCGGCGTTGACATTAAGCTTCACGTACCAACAAAATGATAATCCAACCTTAATGAACGTTCGCTAGCACTGTTATTATGAGCTGGAGTTTCACTTACTTTTGAGTAAAAACTTTTAGTTATACGACCTGTGGTGATGGTTAGTTACCTTACTACATTTAAATGTAGGTATCCGACGTATTTTGACTAAATAAAAAAAACAAATTAAAAAAGTTACAAAAATACAATTAGTTTCAAATAATACCACTCGAAACCACTTAAAATTGATTGTATTATACTTGTTACAGTTCTGGTGATAAAGGGTGAGATGGCGTAAGTAAAGCAAACGGTGGTATATTACAAGTTAACTGGTCTTCATTCGATGACCAAACATACAAATTAATAATACAATATTTATACTACCGGGTGTCCATAAAGTCCCACCCCACCATAAATTTGGAACAAGAAATAAATAAATGAGCTTCGTGGCACCTTTATATGACAAAGGGAGATGAATTTTGGTGTAACCGACCATTTCACCCCTTACCCAAAATTAGGGGGGTTGAGAGAGTAATTCAAAAATCTTAAATACAAACCCCCATTTTAAATATATTGATAAATGAAGAAGAATGGCACAAATTTGAGGTCTCTATCTTATCCCTATCGAAAATGGCGGCCAATCAAAGTTGAAAACATCTTATTAACACAGATTTTTAATTTGATACGTTACAATACCTTTCATTGGTAATAAAGCTAAAGACTTACCTTGCTTCTGTATTTAGATTAAATGCTCAAAATGACATCCATTTACTTCTTTGAAAAAATAAAGCCTTGACTTAAAGGAACGCCTTACATTACTTAACATCTGGATATGCAGCATTGAATAAACGCACTGTTTCGTGTAAATTCCTCCTTGCTTCCCTGTATCTAGAAACTGCAACTTTATGCTATCTTTTTAAGCTTATGCGAAATTGTGTAAATATTTGCTTAGTACTAGATTTTGAATGACCCTCTGATTTTATTAAATACTAGGGGAGGCCCCTGCGTGCTCCGCACGCCAACCCCCAATGGAATCTTCTAAAAACATATGTTATGTTTTATTTATAATAAAGGTGTAGGATTAATAATAACCTCAAAACTAAGATGGTAAATAATGTTAAACGTTCAAATTAAGTTATTTCTTATATTTTATAACAGCAGTTGTAATAATGGTTATAAGAACCAGCAAGGCTCAGGCCTACACTTTAAAACCATAAGCTGAAAGCTAGAAATACAAAAATAATTGCTTCAAATTTTGAAAACAGCTGTTAATGGAAATATTAGAGCTAACAGCTATATTATCTGTCATTTTATTCAATTGGATGCTATGGTAATACATGTAAATACATGTGTTGGTTTTATCATTCTGGGCCTAACCTAAGAATTTTTTCCGACTAAATTTACAAATATTGAAATAAAAAAGGTTTTTATCGAAATTAATTATAGCGTATGTTACTCAAGGATAGTGTAGCTTTTTATTAATAAAACTATTTTTTCAATCGGTTCAGTAGTGCCAGACATTACCCCTTACATACAAACAAACAAACAAAAAACAAACTTTACCTCTTTATAATATTATAGTATAGAAGTACAGACATGCAAAGAACCATCATTCTTTTCCACTGGAACATAGTGTTTGTAACGTAATTAAAATTGTGTTAACATAGTATTTAAAATCTGACTGGCCGCCATTTTTTATAGAGACCTCTAATTTGTGACATTCTTCTTCATTTATCAAGCCCTTTAAAATGAGGTATCACTTGATGGGTATTTGCATTAAAGATTTTTGAACTACCCTCTCAACCCCCAATTTTTGGGTAAGGTGAGAAATGGTCGGTTACACCAAAATTCATCTCCCTTTGTCATTCATATAAAGATATCCCGAAGCTCATTTATTTATTTCTATTTGTTCCAAGGTTAAGGGAGGAGGACTTTATGGACACCGGGTATATTAAAAATAATGGACGGTAATATTTAACCCTTGAACGAGTTAGTTAAAAAACCGCATGTGGCGTTTATGTTAGTAAAAGATGGTAGGATGGCGTAAGTATAGCAAACAGTTGTTGGCTCGTATCCAAGTTGGCAAAATATGACTGGTTACATGGTCTTCGGTTTTGGATCTTTTGTAAATTTCATTACAATATAAGTAAACAAAAAATAGGCGTGTAGCGTACGACATTTTGCACTGAAACGTTAAGAAACAAAACAGTTTATATATAAACATACTTCGATGGTTTTTTAAATAGAAAACTCTACAGTTTGTGTCTATAAACAGCGTAGAACAGTAATCTACTAAAATCAAAAACCCTATATAACCTTTGTACATTTCGGACTACCCTAAAAATTGAATTGTTTTGGCGGTAAGACGTTAGGATGGCGGAAGTAAAAAAACGGTGGTTGACTCACTTTTAAACTGACGAGATATGACTAGGTACTCTACGACTATTTCGTATTCACGCCAGTATATGTATGTTTCGATCAGTAAATTTTTTAACATGGATAGTAGTGTTGAAACTCCATTAAAATGCTCGTGCTGCCTTCTGTACCCTGGAGGAACAGTAGTCTCGGGCTTAACGGGCTCTGATCCTGAAACCGAACCTTACGCTATAAAACTTTCTTCTCTTCACCCTGGGGAAAATTCCGAATGTACAGTGTGATTTTAATAAAATTGGTCCGAGTACAGTTAGTGCTCATGTGGTAGCGCGGAGAGCAGCGGGACGACGGACGGACAATACTGAACTGAAAATATAAGTATCAGCGTCTCCTAATCGCTCACATACCGTTCCCCTACTACCATAAATAACAAAGAGAAGACATTGTGAGCAAGTAAATAAAACCTATGTGTCCAAGAGACGAATTTTGTAAGTTGGCTAGTAGCGCTACATCCGGCTGAATCGCAAGGCGCGAGATCGTTGAAACATGTATTCGTAATCTATTGTTTCGGATTATATTTATACTAGGGAAGACCCCTGCGTGCTCCGCACGCCAACCCCCAATGGGACCTTTCGAAAAACATGTTATGTTTTATTCATAATAAAGGTGTTAATAATAACCTCAAAACTAAGATGGTAAATAATGTTAAATGTTCAAATCAAATTATTTCTTATATTTTATAACAGCAATAATTATAACATTACTTAAAAGAACCAGCAAGGCTCAGGTCTACACTTTAAAACCCTAACCTAAAAACTAGAAATACAAAAATAATAGCTTCAAATTTTGAAATCAGCTGTTAATGGAAATATTAGAGCATACAGTTATGTCATCTATTATGTTATTCAATTGGTTGCTATGGTAATAAATGTAAATACATGTGTTGGTTTATCATTCTAGGCCTAACCTAAGAATTTTTTCCGACTAAATTTACAAATATTGAAATAAAAAAAGATTTTTATCGTAATGAATTAGAGCCTATGTTACTCAGGGATAGTGTAGGTTTTTATTAGTAAAACAAATTTTTCAATCGGTTCAGTAGTGCCCCCTACATACAAACAAACAAAAAAAACAAACTTTACCTCTTTATAATAATAGTATAGAAATGAATAATCAGGAAGATAACTTTAAATTATTAAGAAGCTTTTATATGTTTTACGTGAGACCTTTAAATATGGAAATTATTGATCGAAAACATCCGTAAAATGCATTAAAACATAATGAAAGTTTACCTAATTAAATCTTGTACTAATTATTTAGAGTTTCCGTCGATTTCTTTCAATTATGATTTATAAGACAAAAGCACACAGCCTTTAAGAACAATTTAAGGGGATGATACTCTGTCCCCCCTGATTCCCATAAGAGCAATGCTACAGATTAAGTCATTTTTGCCCGTTAATTTGTGGAATAAATTTAAAAATTTGGTTTCATTTTGAAGTACTGCCATGTGCGGATGTAGATTGCTGAATACGTTTTGAAAACCCGTTTTATTGTTTTCATAAACGTATGATTATAAATAGTAAAAAATAGTAAACTTTATTAATTTTTTACTCAGTTTCAAAAAGAGATATTGCAAAAAAACCTTAGCAATGAACACCCACAATCTATTTTACTTTAAGAAGAAACAAAATACAGCTTTAGTTTTTTGACGAAAATAACACAAAAATATGCTTAAAAGTGAAGGTATGTTTAGGTTATTTTAACATTGAAATTATTACCCAACTTCGCCGTTTTGAATTTAAGGAGCCGATTCTTAAGAGGTTTCACAACTTTTTAAGTTGGAAAACGACGTCCGAAACACGTTAGTACGAAGCGTATGTTTTCGCTGTTTTACGCTAAGTGAGGAAAGGAATTAATTAAAAACAAACTACCGTACACAAAAAGACAATTAGTCCAGTGTGTAACGGATAAAATAGGACGTTAGCTCGAATTCATTGGAAAAAAAAGATTGTCGTACAAATTTGGAATTAAGTTCGTCTTGCTCTCAATTTCAAAAGTGATCTCATCCTGATTTGGGCTCATTGTTTTTAGAGGTAAAAACAACCCCTTTGTTTAACTGTAAATTTAATTGTTCAATTGATTAAAAAGTGTCGAATAAAGATTGTTTTTGTTTTGATTTTATTTAAATCAAACTTTTTTTTCCAAATCCATCAGGCATTCTAAACCGGTAAATCTTTTGAAACATATTATTATTGGTAATTAAAAAAAGTAAATTATAAATGGATTACGATCAAGTCTTGTGGTAAAGCCGTTGGTGTCATCGCCGACGTTTACTTCAAAAAAGCTTGCGATCTATTTTATTTGCATCGTAACTCCCTTAGTTTTTAAAAACGTTGAATGTTTCAACTTCATATTTCGGCACAGATCACGGACAAGCACCTTAAACCAGCTGTCGTATTACCAGTTAACTATATTCTTGTTTTTTTTATAAGTTTTATTTATGTATATTATAATGTATTTGATAAATCGTAAGGTTTTCGAGTTATTCTCTAAACAATTGTTCAAAAACATTAATTTTTATGAAAAACCTACATATTCAATCACGAATAACTAAAAAGTGTTCATTTATCGAAATAACTTTATAGAAAACCTTTTGCTTGGAATTCATTCCTCTATCGATTTCTGTGGTTATTTTATGGCATCCACTCCCAAGGTAAAAGCCCGCGTCGGCAAGGTTACTTTTGTTTCTTGATTCATTATCTAACTATTGTTCAAATTTCATTTCAATCGGTATTCTCCGAAATAATCCTGTGCTAAAAACCGTCATACACTGGACAAAATTAAGCAAAGCACAACACATTAAACGCGACACTGAAAAATCAATATTGCATTATAGGCCAGTCGGTAGGGGTAATTTTAGACCAAAAGTTCCAGTAATTTACAATACGGCTGATTTTTTTTTTATAAGTACATTGTATGTAGGTTAACATAAAAAAAAGTTTACCAGTCTATCGATTTCCCAAAGTCGAAAAAATATCGATTATCATTTTTTTTTCGATTATCCTTAATATTTCGAGCTGGGATGAAGATAGAGAAAAATAAAAAATACCACCGTGTAGGGGAGGTATTTTTTAATAAAAAAGGACATATGTATTTATTTCCTCCAACCAATAGTTTGTCTGGAGAAAATTCGATAATGTAGGTATGTATTTTACAGCAGGCGAAATCACGATAAGTTGAAATCTCTTTCATATATGAAGCGTTGGGTCATTTTAAATTGGCCGAATTTTAATATATCGAATTGAAACTTGACATAGAAGTTAAAATATATATTTTAAACATTTATGCTGAGTCTCAGCTTGTTATCTTGAAAATGACCCGATCTGGAACCACTTGACTTATCAATGGGTTTCTCGATTTTAGGAGTACCGGACCCACGAACTAATTTTAATCGGCTCCAGTTTCGTCAATTTTTGGAATATCAACATCAAATTTGTTTTACACCCGTATAAATATTCTTAGTAAGTATGAACGATTTTTGTTGTTGTTATTTTAAAAAACGAGTCGCTTTAAAATAGTCTTCTGTTTTACCTATCTCGTTTTAACTATAACACTTTTGGATTCAACGACTCCATTTTCGACATTTTTTAACATATCGATTTAAAAATTGGTACAGAAGTTACAAACACAATTGTTTTTTACTATAGTTATTTTAAAAACTATATTTAAAAAAATGACTAATCTGCAGCTGATCAACTCAAGCGTTTTGATGAAAAATCTAAAAAGGTCTAAATTTGTACTTTTTTAATTTACTTGTGCTTTTAAAAGTAAATAATGAAAAAGGTTTATACTCCTTGAACTTGTTTGAATCCATATATTTAACTTGTAAAAAAACTTTCAGGTTAAAATTTTGAAATTTTTTTAAACTGGAGCCGATTAAAATTAGTTATTTTTCTCTATCTTTATCCCAGCTCGAAATATTAAGGATAATCGGGAAAAAAATGATAATCGATTTTTTTTGACTTTGGGAAATCGATAGACTGGAAACTTTTTTTTGTTAATCTACATACTTTAAGGTACTTATAAAAAAAATCAGCCGTATTGCAAATTACTGGTAGTTGTAACCTATACCGACTGGGTTATTGGTATTTTTAGAAAGAGTTATCATCTTCTGTTGAGCATGCGCAATCTATACTATATCAGCACATGCGGTTGTCTTGTGGAACTTCTGTTAACAATAACAATAATGAGGATCTAAACTGACGACAAATGGACGTCCGAAGGTGATGCTATCAAGGCTATCCTTGGTTATATTACGTCACACAATATCCTGATCTATCCAATAATGGCTAAAACGAGATAGTCGAAGAGTCATTTCCTCATTGCAAACGTCAACCAAGTTTGGTCAGTAAACACTCTTCTTTTTAATTAAATTGTTAGAAAACGAAAGTGAACAGATACAATTTGTACTCCAATGGTCGGGCCGTATCAATGTGGTTGTACAAATTTAACAAATGAAACCCAAAGTACCCAATTTCAACGGTTTTAGTTCTAACTGTAAAAAACAACACAGTTGCAATGTATTAACAGGTAGGTCTAAGGGGAGTATATTTTGAACTAGAGAAGACCTCTGCGTGCTTCTCACGCCAACCTTGGTACTCGCTCCCTTCGCGTAATATTGAGCGAAATAATTTAACATGAATAATTATTACAAAGGCCTACTATAGACAATATTTTCGTAAAGGTTAACTTACCATTTCTTTTCAAACTATTTTCAAAATACTTCATATTGGTGTAGAGTTAACTTCACCAATATTAACTAGTAAGAACTACTAGTTAATATTGGTGAAGTTAACTCTACACCAATATGAACAGAACGTGAACAGTAGACCTTGCTCGTTGAAATAACAAATGTGGTTTCGAGCTTAGGTTAAAATCAGTGTGCCAGTAAAGAAGTATGCAGAAGGTTTAGCCAGTGAAACATTATTTTGCAATTTCCGCGATTCCGGGGTTTCTAGTACGTGTTTTTTAATTTTCTTGAGCTTTAACTGGTAAAGATTTTCTTTTAGGGGGCATTGTGATTTATTTAGGTTAATAATACGTAAGGTGGCTAAAAATATCGCGTTATTGAGGAAAAACATAGAATTAAATATTTACATACTTAAATAACTAAAATTTAACAATGTATTTACAGTTCCATATCATATACCAATATTAGAAATAATAAAAACAAACGAAGTTAAAGCGTCGTGATAGTGATCTCAACCCATGTACCAACTACCAACACTTCCCACGCTGTCCAACGGTAATTTTTTTAAATGTTTTTTATCGGCGCGAGGTTTCATTTGTTTCATCTCATTTTGTAATTCAAGTAAATAAGTCAAATACTTTTATGGAATAATAATTTACAAGTATACAGTTCAATTCTTTGATTTATTCTCTACACTTTCTTATAATAATAAGTAATTTTTGGGCAAAGGATATAGTATTCCTAAATTACTATTCAAAATAGGCCTAGTTTTGTTAGCAGTCTTGTAGTAGGAACATAAAAACTGGGTTTTTCAAAATAATAAATTTGAAATTGATAAATATTTTTATACAGTACTATTTAGAACTAAATTACGAATCTTTTTTGCATTTATGAAAAAAATTACAAAAAAATTTACTACTTTTTATGTAAGCCTAAAGTTGAACTTTTCCTTTCGTTACTGAACATGCTTGTTTCTCGAGCTAATAACTTCGTTAATTTTACTTCAATAATTTTTTTTACTGGCATGTATGAATTCTTTGACCTTTATCTACAAAAAAAGCTATGGAACACTTTGGTTTAGAATAAGCGTATAAAAACATGGCTAAAATACAAAACTTGGACGATTTTCAACAAATTTGAAGTTTGCGGCCGTTTTGTGAGCTTACCGTTAGAGGTACGGAAAAAATCAAAAATACAATTTTGTTTACAATCAAATTTGCTACTAGCAAAATGTTATTAGTTTTTAAATTCGACTAACGGTTAAGCCACAAACTGGCTTTGGAAAAAAGCTTACACTGAGAGAAACGGTCCGGCCGCCATTTTTATTTTATTTAAGGGGTTAAAAATGAAAAACGGAAAAAACCGTATATATAAATGGCTTGGCCTAGGAATAAGGAACATTCATGCAAAAAATCATCACAATCTGTCAAGGCGTTCGGCCGTAATCGTGAGACAGACAGATAGACACACAGATGAAATGCCGAACGGTCAAGCTAAAACGGAGACCTCGCTTTGCTCGGTCAATAAGTATTAGATTTTTAATACTAAAAACACAAAAACAGTGTTTACTATAAACGTTGTTCAGGTGTCATCAATAATAATGATATATTTCGTCGTTTAGCTAAGGGTTCGCTCTGTAGGCAGATCGGTATAGATCCCGATTTTAATGGGACAGTCCGCGAATCTAGCGGTCAAAAATCGAAACACCTCCATATGAATCATCTAAATTATGTTCACTTTGTTTTAATAATAGAGAAAAAAATCAAGTTTTTCATAAGTAAAATATCGCAAATCTTAAGTAAAAAGTGACTTAACTTCTTGAACGTATTCCGTCTTCAAAATAAAAAAAAACGACGATTTAACAAAAAATGACTTACTACTCGGCTCCCTAAGTTCAAAACGGCGAAGTTGGCAACCAATTTCAATGTTAAATAACCAAACCATACCTTCACTTTTAAACATATTTTTGTGTTATTTTCGTGTTACTTGTTGTGTTTTTTGTCTTAAAGTGAAATAGTTTGTGGGTGTTGATTGCTAAGGTTTTTTGCAATATCTCTTTTTGCAACTGAGTAAAAAATTAATAAACTTTACTATTTTCTACTATTTACATCGTACGTTTATGAAAAGAATAAAACGGGTTTTGAAAATGTATTTAGCAATCAACATCCGCATATGACAGTGCTTCAAAATGAAACCAAATTTTTAAATTTATTGCACGAATTAACGGAAAAAAATGATTTATTCTGTATCATTGCTCTTAAAGGCAAGTATGTGGGTCATCGAAAAAATAGGTACGGCAGGTAGAGTCCGCTGCGGGTGGGAGGGTAGCTCTGGAGCTCTTGAGGCTCCGGAAAAACTATAATCTATATTTTTTTTAACCTCCAGATTTGCGATTGGCCTTACTGTGCGCCGAGGTGTCCGGACAGTTCCCCACACTGACATGTCCACAAAAAATACTGACACTTCCCCACAGCCCATGGACGTGGCTACCTGTTTAATGACTTAGAAGTAATTTAAACTGACATTTCCACACACAATGTGCATAATATTTTATGAAAGGAGAATTTTAATTCTTATAAGAGAAACTTGTATTTCAAAGAAATAATTTTGATATCTTGTTAAATAAATATCCACATTGTTAATCAAAAGTAGTCGGTTATTTATTGAATTGTTAATAAAATACAGTAATAGTAGTTATTTTATAACATAGACACCACTTATGAATGTTCATTATGTTTTCCACAATATTTTCAAATGTTTAAACACTGAATTTTGGGCAACCAATTAATTTTCAACTAGTCAGAATTGAAATCAGCGAACCCAAAAAAATCCGAGAGGAATTTTTCAATTTTATTTCTCAACTTCACAAATTTTCCCCTCCATCGCCCCCACGGTGCACCGGCGGCCTTTTGCATGGTCAGTATTAAAGTCAGCGCCCCCAAAAACACCCGAGAGGAAATTTTCAAGTCTTTACAATTTGTGCCCCCAAATTTTAATTTAACATTGGTCTTATGGAGTGTCAGCCAACATGGCCGACAGCTAGAGCCGACCCTTAAGTTAAAAATAGTGTGCCAGTAAAAAAGTAAGCAGAAGGTTTAGCCAGTGAAACATTATTTCGCAATTACCGCGATTCCGGAGTTTCTAGTTCTCGTTTTCTTTTAGGGTGCATTGTGTTTTATTTAGGTTAATAATGCGTAGCTAAAAATATCGCGTTATTGAGGGAAAACATAGAATTAAATATTTACATACTTAAATAACTAAAACTTAACAATGTATTTACAGTTCCGTATCATATTGAAATATTAGAAATAATGAAAACGAACGATGTTAAAGCGTCGTGATAGTGATCTCAACCCATCTACCGACACTTCCCACGCTGTCCAACTGTCATTTTTTGTAGGTTTTATTTGTTTCGTCTCATTTTGTAATTCAAGTAAAGCTAAGTCAAATATTTTTATGAAATAATAATTTACAAGTATACAGTTCAATTCTTTGGTTTATTCTCTACACTTTCTTTTAATAATATGTCATTTTTGGCCAAAGGATATATTCCTAAATTACTATTCACAATAGGCCTAGTTTTGTTAGCAGCACAGACGAAATGCCGAACGGTCGAGAAAAACGGAGACCTCGCTTCGCTCGGTCAATTACAAGAACCAAAGTTTTCAGCTTTATTTCACTTTGTACAAGTATATTTGATTACTACAATTTCACAACTGTTTATTTGACCGCATACTGGAACGGTGTCAATACACCCTAACAATACATAAATGACGATATCAGTTCATACCACAGTCCTGCCCTACAATAATTAGAGGTATCAACAAATACCACGCCGTGATCCTATGTTTGCTCCGCCAATTATTCGTGTAATGTATGTAATACATACCGACAATTACTCAACTATCCAATTACGGTAATTTCGCTATTTATGTAATGGCGCATCTGTTGCCATGGCAACGTCTGTCGGGCAGTAAAATCCTACTTTGCAGTAATTCAGGGCTGCAATCGCTCGGATCCGCTTCACTGTTTCTTGCCCGGTTGGGTAATTAAATCGTCCAAGTGTGGGAATTTTTTCTATCCCGGATGAATCCACACGGGTGGTATGTCTGCGGAAGAGTTCGCTGGCAACGTAAGAAAAAACTGAAACTTTGTAAAGTTGAAATTTTTGACTTGGATTTTGGACTTTACGTTTAGAGTGAAGAGGTCCGTTGAAGGGATCAGTCGATGGTTCGATTTTGAAAGAGCCAGTCAGAAAAGTGCTGCGTTGCAAAACAGTGTACTTGCTGCTCTAACATAAGGTTGAACCGGCGTCGTTATTAAACCGTAACAATTTTGTAGCTGCGTTGTAGATGATGGTTTCAGATTAAAAACAATAAAGGGCGAAATTAAATTTGTGTAACCTATTTAAAATTTCGAATAAAATAAATTTGAGAGAATAATTTATACCTTTTACAGCGAAATTTATTATTAATCCTCCCCTTCATCTCTGGGGAGTTTAAGTTAGGGTTGGGGTCCCAGATGATTTAATAACACTACCAACAAAATAATTCATTTTAGAAAACGAAGCTGTGATGGGTTTTAAGGTAAATATCACCAGGGAAGTCCGTTTAGGCCAATCAAAGCAGTGCTGCTATAAAAAATTAAGCACTTGCTCCTCATAAGGTTGAACCGGCGACGTTTTTACTAATTAAGCTAAGC
>JAGFPH010000724.1:349164-371803 GCA_018207615.1 Philaenus spumarius
CCCAATACGGGGTTGGCGTGCAAAGCACGCAATGCATTGTGTATTGAAAATACCCCCAATACGGGGTTGGCGTGCAAAGCACACAATGCAGAAAACACATAAGTATAAACACCCATCCATTCCGTAAATCATCGGCCCTAAGGCTTTTTCCTTTTAAGATCCTGCAAATGAATTAATTCGCAAAACTTCTTTCGCTTCACTTCAGAGCATCTGTTGTCCACCGTCCTCATATTTACATGCAAAACCTCCATTTAAAATTCGCAAACTGTTATAACGCTTAAATTGATTTCCCTAATCAGGCCAGCATATTGTTTCACATGCTTCGAGTTACCGAATGTAAACAAAGTCAACAGATGGCGGCACCGGCTCCCCACTTGTTCGGCTTCGCCACCTGTTGTGAGGAAACAGCTGAGCGTTGAACGCATTGCGCATGACATTATCAAGCCCTCATTTCTCATACGTATTTATTTAAGTACCCATTCATTTAGCCAGTACAAGACCAGGGCATTAGAGGACCCTCGCTTGTCTTAGCGGATGCGTTTTTATAGGTTTTAATTTATACGGGTTCGGTCATGCTTTCTTTTTTCGAACAATAGGCGGTGGACGCATCGACGGTTTTCAAAGAGGGATAAGTGTTTCTCAGAGCTATGGGCTGGGAGGTATCGTTCGGACAATACTCAAAGTAACATGTAGGTCATGTTTCGTGTATCTTTGCTTCGTGCTGGTAAATAACGCGTTCTTGAGGCTCTCCTGTATCTCCCGTACGTTAAACGTATTTCCATTAAGGATTCTAGCAGCAATCTGAAATACACGTGAACTACAAAACGCTTCAAGTGCAGACTGCGAATTTCATACTCTTCAGTTTTATGGGTGTCCATTTTAACTAGGCCACCATTGGGATCTCTAAAAGTACAAGATTTACAGCAAACTTTAAATGGGGGACTTCACCTACTTTTTAGTGGCCATAAAAATATGAATTTGAAATTTAGAAAATATGCCGCCATTTTCCAATATGGCGGCCAACTTTCAAATTTCTTATGGAAACTCCTAAGAATTTTTTATGACGGATTCGGGTTTTACATGCAATTTTAAGACTTTTTTATCCTTGGTGTTTTTTTAATAAACGTAACCGTTTAGCCGCTAGGAGCGCTGAAAGTTACAGAAACTCTTTTTTCAACAATGTATAAAGATTCTTATTTTCCATTTGCAAACAATAAAATTTAACTCGTAGTGCAATATTTTTTACAATGGAATTGTTAAAAAGCTGTTGCAATTTCACAAATACTTTATTTTAAACAAAAGAAAGTACTTAGGAGTTTCCATAAAAAATTCGAAAGTTGGTCACCATATTGGAAAATGGCGGCATATTTTCGAAATTTTTAATTAATATTTTTATGGCCACTAAAAAGTAGGTGAAGTCCCCCATTTAAAGTTTGCTGTAAATCTTGTAGTTTTAGAGATCCCAATGGTGGCCCAGTTAAAATGGACACCCGGTATATTGGCGCTGTGGAGGCTTATCCTGTATATCTAGAAAACGAACCATTTCCGAACCTATGTTTGTAAGAACGTTTCCCTTTATTTTCACTACTAGAACACGACCTGAAAGTTTCTCAGTTTCTTTCTGAAGTCAAGTCTGTGTGTGGGTGTGCAGCAGTCGATTTGTATGTGTGATCTCTGTGCACGCCCAGACTTTTTGACGGAGGGTTCAAAATTGGCATTATAATTAATTAGACAAAAGTGAGCTAACAACGTAAAAATTCTTCCGATTACTTACGTTTAAGGGAGTAAATGGGGGAACTACCCTAAAAAAGTGCACCTTTAATTCCCACGAGAATAGAGAGGTGAAATTTTGTACAATTATTTCTCGTGTGATTCATACAAAAAATAGAACCCTCGCATTTTGATTGCTTTCGTCTAAGGGATGAAAACGGGGATACCAACCCCTGAAACCATAAATTAATTATTTTATTTTCCTTCAACCTACACGTAGAAAATTTGGTACATTAATTTCGTAAATGTTGGATAGAAAAATTAAACCCAACGAATTTCAGTCACCACCGTCTAAGGGCTTAAAATCGGGTAGCGACAATAAACATACAATAAACTTTTAACTAACATCTACTAACAGGCCGTCGGACCGATTTGTAATTAATTAGCAATTTACTGATGGCGTTAAATTATTTCGATACTTACATTTATGGGGTTAGCGGGCTGATTGCCGTAACACAAAAACCCATTAAATTCCTTAAGAATATATAGCTGAAAACTTTCACAACTATTCTTATGTGATACATAAACAATTAGAGCCCACGCATTTTGATTACTGGCCTTTAAGCGTAGCGTGTTCCTACCACCGAGTGTTCCAGGCGCCGAGTGTTGCTAGCGCCACGTCAACAGTTGATGAGGGTTTGACAGTTTTGACAGCTGAGGCAGAGCATTGCTAGCGCCAAAATATATTGAAGTCTGGGCTTGTCTATATAAAGCACGTTAGCGCAGTGGATTTTCAAATCTATAATTTTAATGACGTTAAACGTGATAATAACGATGAAATATTATAATCATACTGTTATCGGCAACATACTGTGACTAAACAGTATAGGTTAGTACCTCTGGGTTTTTTATTCTAATTATTTTTTATAATGTGATAATAGCGACGAAATATTATAATCATACTGTTATCGGCAACATACTGTGACTAAACAGTATAGGTTAGTACCTCTGGTTTTTTTTATTCCCTTACATGATTTATGGCAGATCCTTACACAATTTACGGCCTCGGCGCTAGGAACACTATTCTGAGTGGTTTTGACCGCGGCGCTAGCAACACTCGGCGCTAGCAACACGCACCCCGTTTAAGGGACGAAAATGGGGATAACAACCCTTAAAACAATATTCATTATTTTACTTCCATTGAAGCTAGAGAACTGTTATTGGTACATATTATTGATATGTGTCACCTATTGGTACGTATATTTGACAATCAAGAAAGAAAAACCATTTGCTTTACGATTACTTTAAGTCTAAGGGGTGAAATGTGACCACTATTAGTAAAAAAAAAAAAAAATAGTAACTCGAACACTTTTATGAAGCTAGAGTACTTAAACTTGTTATAATATAAATATGCTTGTGTTAGTTTTATAATATTATTTTATTGATTTATTAGTTATTGTTCAGAAACATTACAAACTGAATTTGTAATTATTTTTATTTTACTCTTAGTATACGTTCACTGTTCTATTGATTCTGATTTACAACCTTGTGCATGCGCTATAATCTTTTGTTGCACATGTAAGGACGTGCGTACGTACACTCACTTTTATAGGAGTTGATTCATATTAAATTTTGTTTATAAAATACAATTCCAGAGTCGATGGTGTTGGGCTATGTACATCCGAATAGTTTCATAGCCCCTTGCTGTAGCATACCAACTGTTTGGAACGCATACCAATAAATATTAGGTTAGGTTAGGTTAGGTTGGTTAGGTTAGGTCAGTGTTCGGGATGTATGTACAAACAACAACATAAAATAAAACTAACTTTCACGAAATTATGAAGTTTCGTAATCGTAAGGGAATTCGGAGGGAAATATCCCGTGTACCTGTCAGGTAGAAAGTTGGTGAATTTGTATGTGGCCGTCACCCGGCCTGTCCCTTGTTTTTATACCTATTTCGAAGTTGGTGAAGGTGTCCGGACAATTCCCCACACTGGCACTTCCACACACTGCAAACAATACTGTCACTTCCCCACAGCCCTTGGTCGTGGCTACCTGTTTAATGATTCAGAAATAATCTCGACTGACATTTCCACACACATCTCCCCCCCCTCCCCCAAGTAACTAGAGTAAGTTCGTTAACCGCTGTAGTATTAATTTAGGCCTATTCTTTTGCCAGTTAGCATTGTAGGTTACAGGGTGTTGGCGTAAGTTTACTATTCGACCCTATCCTAATATTTTTGCAGACAACGACGTTGGTTTACATTCTAATATTAAATGTTGAATACAGGTAAACATACTGAGACTAAATAGGCTACTATAGGTTAGAACCTTTTAGGTTTTTTTAATTTTTCTTGCATTTCTGTTGATGTAGGTTAGGGGGGGGGGGGACTGTCAGTCGAGATTATTTCTCAGTCATTAAACAGGTATCCGCGTCCAAAGGCTGTGGGGAAGTGTCAGTATTTTGGGCAGTGTGTGGAAGTGTCAGTGCTGTCATGTAATCTTGGTGAATTTGTATATTTGAAACGGCCCAAAAAATGTTGGTGAATTTGTACGGGGCCGTTGGGCCATACTGTATAATACAAATCCTGTAGTAGACGAAGCTACCGTCAGATGCAATGGATTAGTGTAAAGATTAAGATGTGGTTTAGGTGTTTATGAAGAAAGAAATATGTTTGTAATGGAACACGTATTTTCAATTAAAATATTTTGCTATTGCGAACTTTGTTAAATCGTACGAAGGTTAAAATATAGCTCATAGATTTCACAAATCGTTCTCAAGAAAACTTGTGTAGTTACATCTCGGCAAAGTAAAGTTAGAGCAAGAAGAGTCGTTGAAGATTTAACTAATCCAGGAACTAGATTATATTCTAAAAGAGTAATTCTTGGTCAGTCGACAAAGACATTTTTATTTTCTCCGTACAAAGGACTTATCGAATCTATTGGATCGGAGTTTTCAAACAGCGATAATCTATCCAGGTCAGACCATGAATATGGACACAACGCTGACTGGACATAGCCTAATGACATGATTACAATAAAATAATGTCCGAACAGCTGATAGGTTATCGCTGACCCACTTCTATATTTAGTTGCCGCGTTTAGGAAATATGCAGACAGTATGCAAATCCGAGATGTAGAGCGAATAAAGTAACTTGAAAGGTTCGTGTGGAGTTGTTTTCGTGGAAGTCGGGTTGGAAAGGAAATATATTGGATTGTGATTGGGTTAGGAAATTTGCTTTTACCGGAAGGACGGTGACAGTATGCGGAATAAATGTATGCAAATGTTAGTACAGTTTCGAAACTAACCGACTGCATTGATGGTTAATATTTATTTGTGTTTTTAACAAAATCCTTGCATTTTATGTAGTCAAGGCTCTACATTAGTGAAGCAATATCCACATGTATCATTTGAACTTAACACTTTCAGTGCTACGGCATATTAGGGTCTTCTTACGAATGACTAGCAAGATGCGGGCCTTCTTATGAATGACTATAGTTTGTCCAAACAGGAGAGCGCTCTAAGCCATAAAATCAACCCTCGCTCAGACGCGCAGACACACTCACACTGCCTACCTGGTGCTAATCCTTCTTCTATGAATCATCAACTACAAAATCAAATGTTTCTGTTAACTTTACTTAGTGTTTACTCTAATTACTGAACTCTATATATTATTCCTCGCAAAATGAGTCCAAACACTGTACATTTGTGACAACTATACAATTGTGACTACTTAAAAATGGTTATTGATATTTTATTTGAATTAGCACGATCACAATAACATACATAATTGCAGTGATTTTAGTACTGATTTCTAACGCATGTAAAAAACAAATAAACTAAATCAGAATCAATATAACAGGGAACATATACTAAGAGTGAAATAAAAATAATTACAAATTTATTTTGCAATGTTACTGTACAATAACTAATAAATCAATAAAATAATATTTTAAAACATAAAACTAACAATGCGTTCTAAAATTTCCAAAGTAAGTAAAAAAAAAAAAAAAAAACAAAAAACAGAATAAACATAACAGTTAACGATACTAAACTAAACAAAATAAAAATTAATGTTACTGTACAATTTTTGATAAATCAAGAAACTAATATTATTAAACTAACACGAGCATATCATATTTGTCAAATAAAATGTCAATAACCATTTTTAAGTAGTCACAATTATGATTTTGAAACCTACTGACCGTAAAACCGCTTAGAGTTGTCACGATTGTAACATGTTTGGACTGATTTTGCTAGGAACAATATAAAGAGTTCAGTAATTAGAGTAAAATTTAAGTAAAACTAACAGTTAGAAAAATGTGATTTTGCAGCAATAGGGCTAGTTGGTGATTCATAGAAAAAACATTAAGCAGGTAGGCCGTGTGGGTGTGTCTGCGCGTGTGGGAGCGATAATGGATTTTACGGCTTATAGCGCTCTCCTGTTTGGACAAATTATAGGAAGGTAGCGCTCAATTTAAACGAGCGTAAGTTGTTTTATTGGACCTAGACTCGTAGAAGGGTTCCTATCAACTACTCAGGTATAATAAATTCCTCTAGACAACGACTAAACTCCATCTTTTCCAATGTAAAGTGAATGGGACAGGTGCGGTATAAACCGCGCTCAGTCACAGGGAAGGACACTTTTTGCGGATTTAACCGCGCTCAGCACTGAACTTGAAAGAAAAATTACGTGAAAACTGTGCATCAAAGCCTACCTATTTTGTTTGTCAGAAGATCTATTAAGGGTCTGCTGTAGTGGCGGCCATCTTGGATTTGTATCCCATAAGAACAATGTTAAATCTAAAACCATTTATTTCGTTTATGTCCCATTATAAAATTGCTTGCATGGTCTCATTTTAACCACAGTCACAATACGCATCCGTTTTGCTTTTTAAATGTTATTAAATCCCGTTAATAGGCTATATACATATAAATAAAATTGAAGTGTCTGTCTGTGATTTCAAAATATAAGTTTTTTTCTAAGCTCATATATGGGTTTTCACACATAACCAAAACCTAAACACTCATTTATAAAGTTTTTGTCTGTATGTTTGTTTGGTCGGGCTAATCTCCGGAATTTTTATGAAACTTACATTAACATGTAGATAGAGGACTTTTCAGAGAATATTTTAGGCTACTTTTTATTCCGAAAATATTTAAAATTCCTATTAAAAAATGTAAAATTTATGGACAAGATTTGGGATTTTGTGGTCAAATGTTGGGGATATTTCGATCTGTCTTACATTTTGTACAGTTCACAACTAACCCCACTACCCAACTTATATCCAATTGCTTCTGTCCTAATCAATCATCATTTCCATAAAATTAACACAATATACAATAATATGTTTGCATTGGCATCACCATATGTTACGATCGAGCAAAGCGAGCAAGGGCAGAGCTTCTAGATTGTTCCGGATCAGCAATTTATAAAGAACTAGGGGAAACCCCTGCGTGCTCCGAACGCTAACCCCGTTGGAACTTTCTATACACATAATCATGTTATGTTTTATTTATAATAAAAGGTGTGGGATTCATAATAACCCCAAAGCTAAGATGGTAAGTAATGTTAAATGTTCGAATGAAATTATTTCCTATATTTTATAACAGTAGTTATAATGAAGGTTTAAAGAACCAGCAAGGCTCAGGTCTACACTCTAATAAAAACCTAACCTAAAAGTTAGAAATTCAAATAATTACTTCGTAGTTTGAAATCAGCTGTTAATGGAAATATTAGAGCAAACAACTATTTTATCTGTTTTTTTTATTCAATTGGTTTCTATGGTAAGAAATATGTGTTGGTTCATCAGTCTAGGCCTAACCTACGGATTATTTCCGACTAAATTTACAGACATAAAAAGCGTTTTTATCCAAATGAATTATAGCCTATGTTACTCAGGGATACTGTAGAATTTTATTAGTAAAACTATATTTTCCAATCGGTCCAGTAGTTCCAGAGATTACACCCTACACACAAACAAACAAGTTTACCTCTTTGTGTGTGGATTGTAACAGTGTTTGTTTTTTACTCGACAACCTCACTTTACCTCTTCATAATATTAGTATACCGTAGATGTTTAGTTTTTTCTCACCATGCAATTACAAAAGATGGATTTATAAAATAGTTTTAATTGAGGCAATGTCAAAGCGCTCATCAGCAAGAAACTCAACTGTTTGGATACTGCTGACCAAGTTAATTCGTTACGAGGAGACATTTGTTGCAATTATGTTTGTTGATAGGAGTTACGTGTGGCATGATCGAGGATCATGAGAGCTTAGGGTGAAGCGCTAGAGTCGCCGTTTGCTTTCTCTTTTGCCGGAGCAGAGCCTTAACACAACAAGCGGCGCATGCGCGTAGACTAGACGGAGATAGTAGAAATAATACTACCTCTCTTTCTTCTTACCTGCCGGCCGGAGTCGGAGAAAGGGAACCGTTTCAATTATCGTCTCAATCAGGCTAACTCGTGCTAGAGAACGTACTGCGCATGCTCGTAGAGTGGGTTTTACTTTTCGTTTGATCCGGGCCAAATTGCCCTACACGAAGATTAAACTTCAAAAACTGAACACTGTCAGCGAAAATACTTTAAAATCACCAATTACCAAAACCATAAGTAACAATTATGAACGGATCTTGCTTCGCTACGAATGACTCGGCTCACAAACTAAAGTGAAATATGATGTATTAAAGTCCTAAGGACATAAACAACCAAAGCGCGCAAAGTTCAATAGCAAATAACGCCTTAAACGAGATCGCTAATGAACTGTATTTATAACAACTGCCCTTGGTTACAAGAAAATAATTAAATACTCATTTATTTCTATAGTTTAACAACCAGCTCGTGGATATTTAAATCCAGTTACAGATAGCACCAACTAGCATGGAGCGCGAAGAGGGGAGTGTGCGCCGGCTCCCACCACATTTCCCCTCTCCCGGCGGAGTACAGTCACAGCACCACTCCACACGTTGGTCTGCCGCCTGCCTACCTTACTCATGTCTGCTTTTATTTGTAGTCGTGTTGATTCTTTATCAACACTTTTTGGAGGTGACTGTACTGAAGACGCACAGTAGAGTAGGAGAGGGTAAGACGTTACAGCGCATGCTCAAGTGACGCTTCAAGCTGCCTGGCACTATCTGTAACTTGTTGTACAGAAATACGAGTTTGTTGTTATATTCTGATGCTGGAGATTAGAGAGACTTAATGGTTATATTATTCAAGCTGTGGTACGCGGCTTTGTCTACGTTACTAATAAGACTTCTTTCCAAGTATTTTCAAGATGGTTGATTTGACGAAACATATTGTAATCTTAATTATTAATATCAAGATAGTTTTAGTTTGCACCATCATTTGTGTTCAGGAGCTACGGTCTGTTTTTGTCCTCCACGTAATCCAGTTCATCGCTACCCCCACTCACCCCGATCAAAGTGCCTCTGTCCTAATAAAAACTCTAGACCTACTGTGAATGCGTCTGATTCCAGTTCACCGTTACCCTCACCACTCTAAACCGATTCAAGTGCCTCTGTCATGGTATACAATAATCTGTTTGCAATTGCTTCCTCGCTAGTCGGTGGGATTGGGTGAGCGAAGCGAGCAGCAGTCGCAGCCCTCTAATCGTTCATAAATGTACAGTATGTTCATAAAGTTAACTCCCTTTATTATTTTTGTTCTTGAAAATAAGTTTAAAAAAGTTTGTATCTATCTTGTGTTGCATAACAGGAAATTGTTTTGAAATATCTGAACTTTATGATTTTGGGAGGCTTGAGGGGCGGAAACAGAATGGCGCAAATTAGAGCTTGGTATCTTGCTTCGTTCAAAGTAATGGACAATCATAGTTCTGAAAAATGTTATTCTTATCATCAAATCGGGTTATTAATCTGTTAATATTAGGAATAAGTAGGTGGTATGTTATTTTCCAGAACTTTGATTGTCCCTTACTTTGAAACGAAATAACACATTAAGCTCTAGTTTGCGCCATTGTGTTTCTCTTTTAATAAGCTTTTCAATGATTACCGGACATTAGACCACACGGACATTCGACCACATATGAAAATATGCGGACATTCGACCACACTTTTGGGCCAACTACCTGGGTTGGGTCAGCTAGGGATATGTAAATATTACTCGCCGGACAATTCACCACATTTTTAATCTGGCCGATAACAGTATGATTAAATTTTGTTATTATCACATTATATAATTAAAATTGAAAAGAAACTAAAAGGTTCTAACCTATAGTATTTAGTCACAGTATGTTTACTTAGTTGAGTTGGTTAAACTATTCGTTTCTACACAAAAAAGAACAAGACAAATCCTGCAACGCTGGGAGAACGCTGAGAAAAACATGTCGGCTCTTTACAATGTAAATTCCCGTAAGAAACATTTGATTTGATAGTTTTTAATATTGTACGTGTTGAAGATGGTTAAATATTGCTTTCCCGGAATCAGTGAAGTGTATAAATAAAATATTTATAAAGAAAAAAGTTAAGGTTTGTGTATTTGTAGTAGTTTCGATTGACAAGCTAAATTAAGGGTCGGCTCTAGTAAAACAGAAAGCAACCTGCGACTCCAGCGTAGCGGCGGTAGGTTACGCGGACATTGCTCATCCTAAATCCATTTAAAACCCGCAATTGTTCAAATAGCGTTTTTTTAAAAATACCAAACTCTTGGGGACAAAATTCTTCATCCGAATGGCTTGGTAATTTTTCGCTACAATTAATAGTTACAACGTAAAAAAATATTTAAAGTCACCCTATAGCGGCGGTAGGTTACACGGACATTGCTCAGCCTAAATCCATTTAAAACCCGCAATTGTTCAAATAGCGTTTAAAAAAAAAATACCAAACTCTTGGGGACGAAATTCTTCATGCAAATGGCTTGGTACTTTTTCGCTATAATTAATAGTGACAACATAAAAAAAATATTAAAAATAAATTTTTGAAATTGTTAATAAATATTAAACAAATTTTTTTTCTTAATTTTGGAAAAGCCATTTGCATGCGTATTGGCCATAGCTTTAAAATGACATATCGTTCATAATTATCCGATCAAAAATAAAGGAAAAATTTGGATTTTAATTTAACATTGGTCTTATGGAGTGTCAACCAACATGGCCGACAGGTAGAGCCGACCCTTAAACAAATACCTTTGAATTGTAGAACAGTAGGACACGACTCTAGGGCAGTGACAACGACGTGACCTTGATCAGGAGCGAGGAATATCCCTAACTGACCCAACCCAGGTAATTGCCCCAAAAGTGTGGCCGAATGTCCGCTGTGGTCGAATGTCCATGTGGTCTAATGTCCGGTCACCCTTTTCAATGGTGTATTACATGAACTACATTTTTATTTGAAATTTTTAACCCCCTTTACCTCCCTAAGCCTCCCAAAATCATAGAGGGTCAGATACGTCAACAAATTTGTCCTGTTAAGCAACACAAGATATACACAAACATATATATGTTAACTTATTTTCAACAACAAAAATAATGAGGGGGGGGGGGTAAAACGACTTTATGAACACTCTGTATTGTATAAAAAAAATCTAAAAGGATTGTTTTGATTTCTTGAAATAACGTCCTTTCAAATCACACTCCACACGACAGTGTCAAAGAAATTTATTTATACAGGGATACCAAATTGTGCCCCTCCACAATCAGGTTGCTATTATTGGAACATACGTAGGTTAGCATGCGTAATAAATAATCTAAATTTCATTGTGATACCTTTATCCGTTCCTAAAAAATCGGCTAAGCGTCGAAAGAGTGATACTGATTTTTGGACGCGGTAGAGCAGTTAACATTTTGCCTACTAAAACAGACCCTTAGATACAACATACGACATTAAAATTTCCAAAAGTTATTTGTCAATTGGAAGGACAGCTTATTATCTACTTGGAAGTAATATTTTACGTTGCCCTAATGGGCTGCAAATCTCATTTAACTACTCAGCTTTACGGAGGCCCAATTTCCTGATGTCTCTCGAAAACGGATCTCTTCCAACAGGTCGTTAAGTCCTAAAACCACAAAATATATGTATTTCGGAAGAATGCCAGACGTGCCACCTGTTGTGGGGGCGCCATATGCTGGTAGGTCGCATATGGGCCGTAGCTTCGGCTTACACCTCCATGGTCGTGTTACTACGGGTATATTCATGGATAAATCACGCTATGCTTTCGTTATGAATAGGCCTGGTAGAAACACGAGCAGAACGTAGCCGGGATCAGCTGTTTGGGAAATCACCTGTTGGGCTGCGAGTGACAGGTGTTTGGCGGGTTAAGATGTTGAATATTTCGGAGTAGAGGTATGGTTTTATCATATACAGTAAATAGGAGTTCGGAGGTATTAAGGGTGATTGAGGTTAGTGGGAATATAAAACTAAAATTAAGGCAAATACTTTCAACCACGGTTAACCTTCTATAAGATTTTTTTTGTTTTTGTAGTTTTTATTATAGTAGAAGAGCCCGCGACGATAAGGCGTTCCTTATGTCATAAAACCTGAAAGTTTCTGTGTGTTTTTTATTTTTTTTAAGTTTCGCAATTTTTATTTTCTTTAAGGGGTTAAAAATAAAAAATGGAAAAACCCGTATACATACATTGCTAGGCCTACACTGTAAAAAGGAAAGGTGTGCAGTTACACCTTAAAGGTGGCAGCTGTAGGAGCCACCCCAAGGTGTAATTGACAGGTGCTTTGTTTCAACCATTGGTGTTACAATCCACCTTAAGGGTGTAAGTTCCCAAAATATCCTAAGGTGTAACTCAAGTCCATTATGGTGTAAATTTAGCTCACTCTGGGTGTAATATTTATACCCTGTTAGGTGTAATATTTCTTCCATAAGGTGTAATATTCTCATTCTAGTTACACCTTCTTGGTTTTATAATTATACCCTTAGGTGTAATATTCTCCCTCTATTGTTTAGTATTTTTTTCCTGGTTTTTTTTTAGTAAATATATATATAAATTTTTTAGTAAAATTATGCAAAACAGCCCCAGCCGGAGACCAGATATCTAGTCATATCCCGTCAGCTTGGAAGCGAGCCAACCACCGTTTGCTTTACTTCCGCCCTCCTACCCTCAAACCACAGATATGATTAGGCTTCACGAAAGAAAACTGACAAATTAACAAAACTTCAGTTACTTTACTATCGGTATAAATATTCCGTGTAAAGTAAAAGATGTTTGTCAGCACCATCTAGGAGCAGTTATAACAAAAATGTACCTTCGTTAGCGCCATCTGGGAGTGGTTATAGGAAGTTTGCTTGGTTCTAATTAAGTGAATCAGTATGGTTTGTATTCGTGAGATGTTTATAATTACTTAGCTCGGTACTAAGTTAGTCTGTATAGTTTGTATTGGCGAGACTTTAGAATAACATGTGAAAGGTCTACTATATGATATCATACTATATCAATGCAGACGTCGCAAATTTCGAGTTTTTCTGAAAACTTTAAAAAAATTAAACAGTTTTTGAGCTTTTTTTGTTACTTATTTATGTTTGAAATGAGTAGTGTTATGTTTACTTTACCTCTTTATCATAAAAAAAACGAAAGGGCGAATAGTTTAGACCTTTAATTTGAAGTACAATAAAGCAAAACCAGGGGTTTTCTTCAATTAAAGTTGTACAATATAAGAAACTTGTATGTAAGTATTCAAATAGTAAAGTAATATCGTTTTTTGCTCATACTGAAAAAACTTTAAAATGTCCCATTCGCCCTTTTGGCAAAACAGAGTCAATATGCATAGAAGGAAAAGATTACAGGTTAGATTCTTACCTTGCCAATATTCCAAGCGTCTACGTCTCAGTAGATTTTTTTTACTACACCGTTCCCTATTCTATCATTTCATAACCTGAAGTTCGAATTTTCAGCCGTGTTCCATACAAAGTCCGTTTTATTCTCACTGAGCATGCGCCCTTTCTTACTAAATGAACTCCCTATTTTCACCTTAGCCGTCATCGTTGCACCTTTGGGATTAAACCTTCTCACCCTAGCTGGGATATTTACACCAATAGATGAGACCTTCCACCAAATGGGTGCAATTTAATACCATTTAAATACACCCTCAAAGAGTATTCTATCACCTTATCACCTATTTACATCCCTATCACACCTTTGGGGTGTAATTCATACTCCCTTAGGTCGACCATTTCACCCTTATGGTGTAAAGGTTACTCAAAACACCTATAAGGTGTGTTATTGACATTTTTGGGTGACATTTGAACACCCTAAATGGTGAAAAGTTACGCCACACTATTTACAGTGTAGGAATTAGGAACATTCATACTAAAAATCATGACAATCGGTCAAAGCGTTTGGCCGTAATTGTGAGACAGACAGACACACAGACGAAATGCCGAACGGTTGAGCTAAATCGGAAAAAAATTTTCTGTGGGGGGGGGGGGGGGGTGTTCTCAGTGTTTGTGTGTGTGTGTTTTATTAAATGTTTGACGAACTCATAAGAGTGTTAACATTTCTGATGATGGAGTATATCTCCGAAACTCGTCATTAAAAGGGAAAAAGGAAGCCACGTGACGGACACATAAGACAGTCAGTAAACCTTTATTGTACTACTAGTCCGGTCAAACTAGCCAAAATAGGAGAAAAACTGCGATTGTACGATTAAAACAAAAATAAATAAAAAAATGTATTGGTATATAAATTTCCGAAAATTGTTAACATCTCTAATTAAGTAAAAATAAAAACTAATTAAAAGCCTTCCTGATTTTGAAAGTCAAAGAGGAAAGCTACCAATAATTTCAGTACAGAGTAATTTAATAGTCACCACTAAAAGTATAATTACGATTGCATCATATTCAAATTAAGTTCAACCACAGATAAAACATATTCTATACTGTCTAACGCGTTTGTGTCGAAAACAAGCTACTAGCCCCATTAAACATCTACTACACATGAAATAGGCGACTCCCTCTCCCACTTTTATCAGACTTTGCAATATTATCTCAGTTGTAAGTAGGTTATAAGATGTCTGTTTAGAAATGTACCGTAAAATTTTTTATCATTTCAGGTTTAAGCTGTCCGTCTTCTGATTTATACACAACGAAGGTGCAGCGAAGCCTTAACAAGGAACGCACGTTTTTTTGTACTTTATCATTACGATTACAAGAAACGCCCATACGGCCCTTAAGAAGTGATCCTTTAACGAGCCATCTACAAAAGTACAAAGTACAATTTACGATCGGAACATTAAGTTGTAAATCTTCACCAATTATGTACGTGAAATTGAATTGTAGCCGACTTGGAAAGTTGAAATATCGTTGTTTTTATTGGCACACTGACCATAACAAGTAAAGCAATACTCGTAAGGATAATGGTATACGCAATTACAGACGGACACTTGATGTGCGTAGTGAATCGTCCGTCTGCGTCTGCGCGGATGTCAACCGTCGAGGTCAAACTCGCAACGTTTGATGGAGAACACGAATTAGGGTTTTTTATACAAATGAACAATGAAAACACACGCCGTGTGCACCGGGACTGCAAAGGGAATAGTAATTGGCTTATTGAACGCGTCTGGGGTCGTCGCCGACTGAATCGAGCTCCATTCAACCGTTCAGACAGGATATCAACGCGCCAGTGCCATCTAGAGTTCGACGGTAAACAAGCCAATTAATGTATTCATGAGATTTGAAATACACTTCTGCAAATAGATTTCCGAACAAATGGAATTATGTAGGACTTGAGCAGTAGGTAATCAGACTATTTACTTTTACTGCAAATATCCGCAGTAAATTTCAATTAAGGAGTATTATGTTTTTAAACCTGATCCACTGGCGTTCCTGACTCGGAAGAGAATCCAGATTTCTGTTTCAGACACGGGAATAACAATAATTCGATCACGTACCTGAACAGCTGACGAGAGTTTAGCGAATTTCCAAAATTAAATCTATATGTTTTAGGGTTTCAACCAACAACTTGGGAAATTGGACTACTCACAAAAATAGGCTGCCAGTGTGTTCGAAATATATTAGTAGAATTTGTTAAGCCTCCAGCTTCGATTAACGCCGATTCCCACGTTGGCGAAAAGAGCGACCAGGCGGAAGAGTGATTTTTGAAGTTACAAACAAATTTAAATGCATTGGAGCGTTCTACTTCGACCAACGCGACTTGAGCTGGTGGTGCGACCAAATTTCGAAATTTCAAACCAGTTTGTCTTTTGTCTCGGCGGCAGCTCGTGTCGCGTCGCTCCTGTCACTCGTATAGCCCGTGTCGTGCACGTAGTACGCGCAAACGATACAAACGGCACAACCGATGTCAGCGATCTGGGATAAGATCAGCTCAAGGATATGACCGCCGGTATCGCCCGCATCGCCAGTCCTCGTACAACACCATAATCTACATGATGCTTGCGATACGAGCGAATCGCTGATGATGTCGCTCCGCTCGCTTGTGTCGCCCACGTAGGAATCGGCGTTGCGCTCTGCTTCGTTCCGCTCGCAGAGAAAAAACTCAGCCGTCCACCTCGGATCAGAAAATTTGAACCGCCCCCACGTGGATTTGAACCGGGTACTTTTATGGTATTTTACATTTTGATAGTTTTTGGGGGAACCAAGTGAGCTCTAAGGTAAAAAAAACCGACTTAGACAACCAACGTGTGTGCCGAATTTTTACCAAATTGGACTTAAAATGCGTCCGGTAGAGTGCGAAAATATATATATGTAATGTTTAATGACACCCCAAAACGTTTTTGCAACACCTGAATTTAAAAAACTTAGAGATTACCGATCCCATAACACTGACTTGTTTAAAATTCTTTTAAAGAAAGAATGTTGGGAGAAGCTTGAAGACTTCAAAAATATAGATGAACAATTTGGATATTTTATTGATACATTCATGTTCTTACTGGATGTCTCTTGTCCCTTAAAAACTATAAAAGTAGATGTTAAGCACCAAATAGTAAACTGGATAACTTAGGGGATTCTAGTTTCCAGAAATAATTTGAAATTTTATCATAAAATTCACAAAAGAACAAACAGCGTCAAATTTAAAAATTTTTATAAAAATTATAAACAAATTTATAGAAAAATTATTCTAGCAGCAAAAGCCTATGAAGTCTCAAAGAAAATAAGTTGCTCCAATAATATTAGTAAAACTACATGGGAAAAAATTAATGAATATAGAAAACAAAATAATAGATCCGAAACTATTGCACTAAACATCGAGGGGAAAACATATTCTGAGCCTTCAAGAATTGCTGATCTTTTAACAATTTTTTTACTTGTAATATAACTAATAGTCAAACTTTAAATCCTGTACCCATTAATGTTAATAACAGATACCCATCCATGTTTCTTTCTCCTGTGTGTGTGGAGGAGGTATCCAGGGTGATTAAAAGCTTGAAGAATAAAAAAGCCACTGATATTGATGAGATTTCATCTTGGCTCATCAAACAATGTGCTGATGAGTTGGTCAAGCCTTTACAGGTTTTAGTTAACTCTTCTTTCTCTGATGGTAGATTTCCTTCTTGATTAAAAATTGCCAAGGTCCTTCCATTATTTAAAAAGGGTGACAGTAAAGACATTAACAATTAAAGACCCATCTCATTACTTCCTGTGTTCAGTAAAGTTTTTGAAAAACTATTTCTGACACAACTTTTAAATTTCTTAGATAAATTTAATATTCTTTTTTGTGGCCAATATGGCTTTCGAAAGGGTAAATCTACAGTTGATGCAATAGTCAAATTAATTGACTTTGTTGTAGAAGGTCTTGACAATAGAAATAACGTTATGAGTATCTTTCTGGACCTTTCGAAAGCGTTTGACCGTGTTGATTTGAATTTATTACTTACAAAATGTGAAAGACTTGGCATTCGAGGACAGCCACTTCTGTGGCTAGAATCGTTTATTTACAATAGAACACAATGTGTTACTGTTGCAGGAAGGCTGTCTAAAATGTCGAAATTAAAATATGGTGTACCACAAGGGTCAGTTCTTGGACCAGTTTTGTTCTTAATCTTTATAAATGATTTGTCATCAGCAGTATATGTGGATAGATTAATTCAATTTGCTGATGATACAACTTTAATATTCAAAGCAGATTCTCTCCAAAATCTAGAGCAAAGGGCTTTTGTACAGGTCAATGCTACTTATCAGTATTTCACTGAAAATAATTTGGTAATCAATCCAGAAAAAACCAAATATTTGAATTTTAGTTTAAAACCAAACACTTTTCAGACATTAAGTGTCTTTCTTGGAGAAAAAGAACTTGAAGAAGTAAATTCAATAAAGTTCTTGGGTCTTACCATAGACAACAAGCTGACCTGGAACTATCATGTCAATAGCATCAGTGCTAAAGTTAGTTCAGGAATATTTGGATTAAGAAATTTAAAATTATATTGTAACTCTTCAGTTCTTTTAACAGCTTACTATGGTCTAATATACTCACATCTGAGCTATGGACTTCTACTTTAGGGGAATTCATCAGTTCAGAATATGCAAAGAGTGTTTGTCCTAAAAAAAAAGCTATAAGGCTTATAGCAGGTATAAATAAACAAAAATCTTGTAAAAAATACTTTAGAGAATTGAGAATTTTAACACTTCCTAGTATGTATATAATGGAAGTAATTCTCTATTTTAAATATAAGTGTGACCTTGTTCAGAACAAGGACATACATAATTGTAACACCAGGACCGCTTGCAACTATCGTGCTAATCGGCACAGGTTGAATATATATAGTAAACTTCCTATAAAGCAAGCAGGTCCTTTATTAATGAATAATCTTCCCATTAAAATAAAAAAGATACAAAATTTAAATTCTTTTAAAAACAGCCTTAGGCAACTAATGTTGTCTGGATCCTTTTACTCTGTGGAGGAGTTTATGTGCCATGATTTTGGGTCTAGTTCCCTTTGAAGATCCTCTGAATGTGAAGTCTGATCTTCCCTTTCACATTTTCTTGGTTGGGTCCTTAAAGGTTTTCTATTGTTGTTGTTATTATTATAATTAATTATTATTGTTGTTGTTATTATCTATTGTGAGTTTTTATTATTGTTACTTTGTCCTCAGCGGAAATGAAATTATTAAAAAACTGTGAATTATTCTACGTAGATTTTTAAATGAGTAGTATTGGTTACATGTATATGTTTTATTGTATGGTTATTGTTTTTGTAAGTTACATATATATATATATATATATATATATATATTGTTAGTATTGTTATATTGTTGACTTGTCTTATACAAATATTTGTCAGAGACCAATAAATGATTGATTGATTGATTTCTGGGGACCATGATCGATTCTCATTTACTACTCCCGACCATAGGTCTTAACATAAGGGTCACTGCAATAGCTCATCTTTCCTATGGAAATTCTTTAATAAACGATTATTTAAATCGTACCTACGTTTTAAGAAATAATGTCAAGACTTTTTTGTAGCCCTTTTAAGGCTCGGCTCAATAAATTCAAAACGGCGATGGTAACCAATTTCAATGTTAAAATAGCCTAACCATACCTTCACTTTTAAGCATATTTTGGTGTTACTTTCGTCAAAAAACGAAAACTGTATTTTTTATCTTAAAGTAAAATAGATTGTGGTTATTGATTGCTAAGGTTTTTTGGATTATCTCTTTTTGCAACTGAGTAAAAATTAATAAAGTTTAGTATTTCCTACTATTTATATAATACGTTTATGAAAAGAATAAAACAATTTTTGAAAATGTATTAAGAAATCAACATCCGCATATGACAGTAGGCCTACTTCAAAATGAAACAAAATTTTAAAATTTATTTCACGAATTAACGGGGAAAATGACTTATTCTGGTAGCATTGCTCTTATGGGAATCAGATTCAATATGGCGGACAGGGTTCAATATGGGAAGGGGGCGCTACCATATTCCCATAAGAGCAATGCTACAGAATAAGTAATTTTTTCCGTTAATTCGTGGAATAAATTTAAAAATTTGGTTTCATTTTGAAGTAGTCTACTGTCATATGAGGAAGATGATTGCTGAATATATTTTCAAAAACCGTGTTATTCTTTTCACAAACGTATGATATAAATAATAAACTTTATTAATTTTTTACTCAGTTGCAAAAAGAGACATTGCAAAAAACCTTAGCTATCAACACCCACAATCTATTTTACTTTAAGAAAAAAAAAATACAGCTTTCGTTTTTTGACAAAAACAACACAAAAATATGCTTAATAGTGAAAGTATGTTTAGGTTATTTAACATTGAAATTGGTACCCAACTTCGCCGTTTTGAATTTATTGAGCCGACCCTTAACTGCCTATCGGATGGTGTAACTGTCAAAACAATCGGATGAAGGATAGCCTAGTATTGTGGGTACGAATGCTGTTATTATCTTTAACTATTCATCGATTCTTTTGACAGTTACATCATCCGATAGGGAATTAAAAGAGCTAATAAAAAGGTACCTTGATTTCGTTTGTTTGCTAAAATGTAGGGTAGGTTTTGGGTAACTTAGGTTTGAAATTTCAAAACCGCCGCCATTTTGAAACGCTAATTGGAAATAATCGATTATTTGTCTTAAAATAGATCATCGTTAGGTTAAACTTCATGCCAAGTTTTAACTCAATCGGTCAAACCGTTCTATAGTTTTGTTAAAAAAGCAAAATGGCGGATATCTGAAAAACGATAATAGAATATTAATGTTAAAAAATATAACCATTTCCCGAAGTCTGGCAATTTACTTATGGGACACCCTGTATGTGCGTGAAGGACTGAAGTGGATTAATATTTAGGCCAGTTCTTGCAAATCTCGCTCGAGGACGTTGAACAGCTCCAAGTAGAACGCATCCTACGCACCCGTACATCTCGGCCAGCTGAAGTAACCGACAGATTATTTATACACATAATTACGTTGTAAAAACTGTTTGTTGCCAAAGTGCAGGGAAGCATGATTCCACCCATTATCAGCGGAATATATATTTCCAGGATTGAATATTGTTTGTATTCCCAGCCTACGTCTTGTAGAGCCACTCGACCGCGAGCTAAACCGCAAAGTCAGGATGGAGGCGCTCTGTGGTGTTTAGACGGAGGTGGGGCATTTCCGGAAACTCTTACAGCTGGTGCGCAAAGTATCGAATTGCAAGGGCTATAATTATTTTTAACAGATTTTGATGAATTGAGTGGCATTGTCTGAATGATGATTAAAAAATTTAAATGTTTTAGAAAAAAACCAACGTTTGGGTGACTTTTTAGGGTTTACGCAGGTTAAAGCATCACACTTTATTCCTGTCAAAATAGAAAAAAAAAACGGTAACTTCTTGAAAAAAATTCGCATTGAGCTAGCTGAAAATTGGTACAGGTCTTAAATGCACTATTAAAAATAAAATATCAAAAGTCCCCACCTAAGTCTGCTAAAAATTTTATACAAGGTCATAAATATAGTTTGTTCGCATTTTTCTCGTAAGCGGTAAGCGCAATCGTAAACATAGGTCTTACAATAAAAGTTGTAGATCATGCAATTCTCTACAAAAATTCTTCTCCTAAGTAGCAATTTTAAACATCGGAATACTAATACGCACTCTTAAGCTACGGCTATACTTGTACGATCAGATCAGATCGGAGCCGAATTTTCCGATCTGTCACGGAATCCAAAATGTGTCGGAAGGATGCGCGCGCATTCCACCTCACCATCAGTTAGTCTGAATTTGCTGTTACTGTAACAACTACCGTAAATTGCAAAAACATCTAGCTCGGACACCGACGAAGAATTGTTGATGATTGTGTTGGATGAGGAAAGAAAACAAAGAAAAATATTGACACATCCTATCAATCAAAAGCGACAAGTAAATAGAAAAAAAAATATATTGTTAAACTAAAATTTTGCATAGGCAAATAATTTTGAAAAGGATTATAATAAACAAGTTGTAGTTGTTTTTGTCAGTTGAAGCAACGTAATTAAAAACAAAAAATAAAACGAAATATGTGTCTGTTGTGATTAGTCCAGTATTACGTATGTCAATTAAGTATTGCCAATTTCATAATAAAAACCAAGGTTAAAATTATCACTGTTTCTTATGGATGACATTTATAAAGACTTAGAAACATGAAGTTTTAAGTTCTACTCACACATTAAAGAGTCAATATTGTTTTGTAGCAGGTAACAACCGAGTCCTTCAAGTAATCTGCATATAAAAGTATATTACTGCGTTTGATGCTTTGTTATATCTAATTTATTAATACTATGACATATATACAAAGTCTGATACATATTATTTTACTGCATCACTGTTATTTTTTGTATGATTGTTTTTAAATTTGTGCCATTTTATTATAAATAAAGATACCTTTTCCACATAGCTAGTTTCTTAAAATGTTTTTTTTTAAATATACATACTGATAGGCAGATAAGTTAGGGTAGGTTAATTAGCTTTTGCACTACATTTAGAAAGTTCAGGGTACACTTTGTACATTTGTGTTTTATTAGTATTAACCTAGGCTATTGTGTATTTGAGTTTAAAATTGTAATGTAGTAAAAAACTTTTTATACAAAAATTATTTTATTTAAAATAATTAACTATTTTTTTTAAATGCCACTGGTTTTTATATAAATTTACCATGTTATATGAATATTTACTTGATTTTTCCAGTCATTTGGAGAATTTCATCACCTTTTTTCATCACGAATTGTCCCGATTGTTGTCGAAAGAGACCGAACGTTCTGGGCTCTGGCAAATCGAGCCAGTCTACCTGCTCCGCCTACCCAAAAACATCCAAATGGAGCCAGAGGCTTAAGGGTGACCCTCGGACCACATCCAAATCGAGCCAGCTATTCAACCCTTGAAATCACTGAAGCAGAAGTTTTGTAGACTATTCCATATTTTCAGTAAGGCGTATTTAGAAAACATTTACTGTTTCCAACATTCTGTGACTTAACAGTATAGGTTAGTACCTCTGGTTTTTTTTTAATTCTAATTATATAATGTGATAATAACGACGAAATATT
>JAGFPH010000724.1:384184-399562 GCA_018207615.1 Philaenus spumarius
CGAGACAAGATGACGATACAAAACGACGAGACATGTAGTTGATCAGTAAAGACGACCAGACGAGACAAGACGACGAGTGAAGACGATGAGACAATAAGATAAAAAATGACGAAACTATACTATAATATTTAAATATTTATATGTATTTAGTTATATTTAAAATATAATAAATAACTGTTTTATACTAAAAATAAATATAGATCAGAAGTAATTGTAGGCCTATACGGTACAGTGTTATTCAGCACGAAATACAAGGCAGCAAATGTAATCATTACACCACCGTTATTAAAATCAACCAACCCTGTTTAACGATAATGACCTGAAAGTTTAATACTTGCACTAGTCTCGCTAAACTCTAATACGTCCTAATAAACTAAGCAATCGGAATTGTGCAGCTTCATGTTATGTAAACCGCGAACTATACTTCCCAAACCAAATAAGATAATTGGAATATAAAACTGCGTGCTGAGACAGATTTACGTATACCAAAGCACACGAAGAGCGAAAGTTCTTATATTATCCTCATTAGAGCATGACATCTCGAATGCTGGATCTGCCAATTATTCACGATATATAATCACGTCACTCATGTACTCTGCAGATTCCAGGAGCCCAGGATTCCAAGGGGCATCAGAATGTTTCCAGGACATAAAGTACAATACCAGTAAGACCAGCTAAGGAACCTGTCGGTAAATATACAATAAGTGAAGTGCTTCCATTGTGTCCTTTCAGTAAGACTGTTTGTTGCTGATTAGTTATTTAAACGGTTTAAATGTTATTACATGATTATTAATTTTAGAGGAGTATTCTTCGCCTTGTGTAAAACAGCGAAAGTAAACATTTAGTATCAAAGTGTTTTGGACGATAGAGCAGTTGATGTCTTAAATATTTAAAACCGGCTTATAAACATAAGCAAAACATAGATTTTTGAGGTTAGTAAATGGCTCTTAAACGGTTGGGTCTTAAGTGTCTGCTCCAGTAAACGAGAAAGCAACCGGCGCGGCGACGCCAGCGCTTCACCCTATAGCCGCATCTAAACAGTGCAATTTCTTACAGCTGAGCGCTTTGACATTGCCTCATTTCAAACCATTTATAAATCCATCTTTTGCAATTGACTGCTGGAAAAAAACTGAATATTCTTTATAAAATTGCGGATCCGGCTTGCAATTCACTTTTAACTATACACTTTGTATTGTTTAAAGAAAACAGTTCAAACTTGGTATTTCAAAAATGTCAATTACGTGACAAATGAAAGAAATTAAACAAAATGTGAAACGCAAAACGGATGCGTATTGTGACTGTGGTTAAAATGAAACCTTGCAAACAATTTTACGACAAAAATAAACGAATTAAATTGTTTTAAATTTAACATTGCTCTTATGGGATAAAAATATAAGATGGCCGCCACTAGAGCAGACCCGTAAGGATGTGCAATACCAGGACGAAACAGACCAATACAGTCCTCTTCAATATCACTTATCTTTCAACTAATCTTGAAAATAATCTTGAACATCTAAATTATAATTCGTAGGTGGTAAAAATTGTAAATTATAAATGTTTATTAAAGACTAGGGGAAACCCAGTTGGAACCTTCTATTCACATAATCATGATATTTTTTCTTTATAATAAAGGTGTAGGATTAATAATAACCCCAAAGCTAAGATGGTAAATAATGTTAAATGTTCAAATCAAATTATTTCGTATATTTTATAACAGCAGTTGTAATAAAGGCTAAAAGAACCAGCAAGACTCAGGTCTACACTTTAATAAAAACCTAACCTAAAAATTAGAAATACAAATAATTGCTTCAAATTTTGAATTCAGCTGTTAATGGAAATATTGGAGCAAACAGCTGTTTTATCTGTCATTTTATTAAATTGGTTGCTACGGTAATAAATGTAAATACATGTGTTGGTTCATCAGTCTACGCCTAACCTAAGAATTTTGTCCGACTAAATTTACAAATATTGAAGTAAAAAATGTTTTTATCAAAATTAATTATAGCCTATGTTACTCAGGGATAGTGAAGCTTTTTATTAGTAAAACTATTCTTCAATCGGTTCAATAGTTTCAGAGGATTACCCCCTACATACATACAAACAAACAAATTTTCCTCAAGTCTTCATAATATTAGTATAGAATATTTGCTTATAATCAAGACGAAAAACACTATTTTCAGTCGAGTCACCTGATAGCAATAAAACATTGGGGCGAATTTTGTTACCTACTAACTGTACATTGGAGCTTTCAGCAAATTCAAATGTTGTACGCACACGGCGGAAACTAAAAAATAAGACCGGCATTAGTAAAAACGAAAGTGTATACAAGCGTTATTATAGTCGTGCTTGAGTGATTTACCAATGTAATATCACATGGAAGTCTTCGCAAGGTTGACTCCGCTCACTGGATTCAACGATTTTACTCCAGTAGTATTGCACACCCTTAATTGAAGAGTTTGTCAAGAATAAAAAAGGCATAATAGTTTGGAAAATGGAGGCAGGATTTTGAAATTTCAAATTACTATTTGTAATGGTCATAAAAGTTAGCAGAAGTCCCCCATTTAAGTTTGTTGAAAATCTTGAACTTTTGGAGATCACAATGGTGGCCCAGTTAAAATGTACATCTGTATATACAAATGCATATATAATTATACGTACACCAAAACTGCTTTGCGAGTTTGCACCTCGAATTATTGGCATCGAATTATGAACTGCGCTTTGCGAGTTTGCACTTCGATCTTGGGGCATCGGACTATGGACTGCTTCGTTTCCCTCGCAGCGAACCAACTCGCTTTTATGGTACTGTTGTACAGTACTTTTATGGTATTTTAAGTTTTGATCGATTTTTTCGGAACCAGATGGGCTATAAGGTTGTGTAAAAAAACATAATGTGCAGAATAATCTCCAAATAAATAATCTTAAAAAAACCCAAAAAAGTTTAATTCTTGTATGAAAAATATTTTTTTTTTTTAATTTACTTTCGGTAAAAAAGTGCTTTCGGTTGTTGGATTTTCCCCGTCCGAGCGACTTACAAAATCAACATATATACCAAATTTGGACCAAATCGGACTAAAAGTGCTCCCGTTAGAGTGCGAACACATGTATATACAATTTTAATTATACCCCAAAACGTATTCTGATTACTATGATCGGTGCTCATTTACCATTCCCGACCTTAGGTCTCACCGTAAGGGTCCTGCAACGGATCATCTTTCCTATGTTGCACTTGACGATTTTTGTTAACTGATTTGTTTTGTCTATACTAATATTAGTTTGTTTTTTTGTTTGTATGTAGGGGGTAATCTCTGGCACTACTGAACCGATTGAAAAAATAGTTTTATTAATAAAAAGCTACACTATCCCTGAGTAACATAGGCTATAATTCATTTCGAAAAAACTTTTTTATTCCAATATTTGTAAATTTAGTGTGAAAAAAATCTTAGGTTAGGCATAGAATGATAAACCAACACATGTATTTACATTTATTACCATAGCAACCAATTGAATAAAATAACAGAAAATATAGCTGCTGTTTGCTCCAATTTCCATTAACAGTTTATTTAAACATTTGAAACAATTATTTTTGTATTTCTAGCTTTTAGGTTGGGATTTTAAAGTGTAGACCTTTTAACCATTATTATAACTGCTGTTATAAAATATAAGAAATAATTTTATTTGAACTTAACATTATTTACCATCACAGTTTTAAGGTTATTATTAATCCTACACCTTTATTATAAATAAAACATAACATATGTTTTTTAGAAGCTTCCGTTGGGGTTTGGCGTGCGGAGCACGCAGGGGTCCCCCCTAGTTAAGTATAAAATAGGAACAAATACCCGACATAGAAATTAGATTGTTAGTTTTTACTCGGTGAAATAACGTAAAGAAAGCTGTAAAAATATATAATATTGTACCGTAAATTATGTACACCCACAATTATAAATAAAAATTGAGAAGTTATACTTGATGGTATAAAACTTGATCTCAGTGATAATTTACTCAAACGCTTTTCAACGACAATGTCACCCTAGAGTGATGCACGAGCTACAATAATCTAACTATAACTCAATTTACTTTGATCAAATCAGTTATAGTTTGATTATTGTGCCTCACTGAAGATGACGACTTTGTCGTTGAAACTCGTTTAACTAAATACACGTATAAGTTGTGAGATTCTGTGGTCAAGTTTTTTTCAGCGATACACAAGATACAGATTAAAGTGAGGAATTCAATAATATAATTCATATTTTCTGAAATTTTTTAATCTGCATATTAAGGCTCGGCAGGAGTGAACAAATATTTCTGACTCAACCGCAGCTCTCCAAGTGGCGGATCTGTACTCTACTATCATTGAGTTTGCTAGTTTTTCATTCTTCCGCTAACAAATATAGGGCAGCTCCATAAAGGCGGAAAATAGAGGTTTGCAGACGTAACCCTGACTGTAAACGTACTGAAATGAGCATGCGTAACTATATAAAGTAGTATGTGTAATTAAACGCAGCTTTCCGTCACACATTGAAGATTAACGGATATATTATTTTTCTAGGATTCCTCCGCGAGCAACAAGTTGATGTGATAACCAACAGAGTGCAGGCTAAACACTCGAGTAGGAACACAAATTCGGCGCTACATGCTTCCACAATAATGCAGATTTTTCAAAATAATTTGTTTAAAATTATTTAAATTATTTGAAATGTAATTAAACTTCGAATGTGGTGATGTTTTACACTTTTAACATCTGTATATTATTGAATAAGAAAAAAATCGCAATATTTGATTTTGAGTTAAGTCAAAGGAAAAATTTAATTAAAAACGAATTTCAAAAACTAAAAGATATCCACATTCGGACTGTCCTAACATTTAAAATGATACAATCAGAATAATCAGATCATTATTACTCACGTAATCTTATTACCTTATTCTGATCTTGTTACCAGTTTGACATTGCTCTTATGAGAGTTGAAATTCAAGATGGTGGCTGGGTCTGCCAAGCCTTAAGTATTTGTTATTCAATTCACCACATACGTTCTACAATGCTTGTCAAACTTCAAGGAACCAAGTCCCTTCAAATCACAGCTTATGCAACTTGTGCTACATAACGTATTGCAATATTATTACTGTAGTACCTGGGCGACCGAGCATCGCTCAGTATTTTTTTTTTGTTTATTTTTTTTAGGAAAATGTATGTAAATACGAATCGCACACTGAATAAATATGAATATTTTTCGATCTTACTTACATATGAACTGTTTATTTAAATAATAAAAAAAAAACATGAGAGTAATTAGTTCTAACATTTTATTAGACTTTTTTTGCAAATATTAAACCTAGCGCATTCAATCCTGACGTTCAAAAACCTCTATAGATACAAGTAGGTTATGTACCATCCAACGAATAGACCATATTTGATATTGTTTATGTATTTTAGAAATAACAAATAAATTATAATCATTAGATAATTTATATTACATTTATAGAAATGCAAAGAATGCAGAAACTGGTGAAAAGGTTTTCAGAACGGTTAATAACAGCTGGCACAAAAGTAATGTTTAAGTTACGTTTGATGTTTGAAAAAAGAAATAAGTTGGGAATTGTACCACCTGATACATTCTTAATGTTTTATGTTTGTTAAATCTTATCTTATTAAACGAGCAATTCTTGTAAATTTTCTATTCGCCTATATTTAGTGACTTCAAAGGTGGTGTATAAAACAATAATATTTGTACATGACTTGCAACTGAATCGTTGACGTGAGTTGACAAAATTAAGTTTGTATATTTTAGGATATCACCCAACAATTTGAGAAATTGGTCTACTCACGAAGGCGCTGAATAGCTGCCTCTGTGTTCGAAATATATTTAGTAGAATTTGTTTTGCACCTAAACCTCCAGTTTCGTTCCACTGGCAGCGGAAACTTGATCTTGGGCATCAGGTTATGGAGTGATTCGCTTCGCTCGCAGCGTACAAACTCGGCCGTCGGCCTCGGATCGGAATATCACCCCACGTGGATTTGAACCGGGTACTTTTATGGTATTTTACGTTTTGATCGATTTTGGGAGAACCAAGTTAGCTATAAGCTCGCGTAAAAAAACCAAAAATGTAGAATAATACCCTGCATCTATTTTTGTTTATAAATCATAAAAAAAGTTTCATTCCAATACGAAAAATCTAAAACAATAGTTACTTCCATAAAAAAAAACGTGCTCCCGTTTGTTGGATTTTTTAGCAAACGAACTCGTCCGAGCGACTTAAACAACCAACGTGTGTAGCGAATTTGAACCAAATCTGAATTAAAATGAGGCAGCTAGAGTGCGAACACACACACACACATATATATTATGTTATACGAAGGGCTGAGAAGCCAAGGGGTACAAGTGACATTTTCTGAATAATGGAGTTAAGTGCATAAACTGGCTCTTCAACACTTTAAAACGTTTGTGGCCAAGGAATATAACTGTAATGTGCTGTGATCTGGTGGCGGAAAAAAGTACTTCGTAGAAGAGCTGTCTAGCTTAGAAGCCAAGGGATACATGTGATGCAAGTCACTTTACTTTACATAGGTAATTTATTTGTAACCTATGTTTTATTGCATAATTTCTAATTCCAGTAAGCAGCCAAGGGGTACAAGTGACAACTTTTATCAAATATTGGCCTATAACAAAGAATAAAAGGATAAAAATTATTAATCTTTGTTATTGTGTTTAATGACAAAACGTGTTCTCATTTACTACTTCCCACCTTAGGTCTCACCATAAGGGTCACTGCAATAGCTCACCCTAATTATTGTGCGAGCACGATGGTTGGCGTGCGAAACACGCGGTCTTCTTCCCAATATGTAAATGCCCGCAATACGTGTATGTACGGGTCATATTTCCCCCGAACTGTAGAATTGACCCAAGCCGCAAGCCTCGTGTTATCCTACACGGTTTTACGACGAAGTTTATGGGCATGCGTGTTAAAGCTAACGGTACCATAAGTCGAACGTGGGGAGAAGTGTTTTTCTTTATGGCTCTCCTAATGGACAGAACTAACTTTATTCTCGTCGTGTAACAGTCACTTAAAGTGACAATTTTAAAGTTAATGTGTTCCCATCCCTTTAGCACTGTTTGTTCTTTGATGTCTTTGACTGAGAGCTTTGAACGGGAACACTTAAATTGCAGTAATGTAGGGAAATTTTAGATATTCCGAACTTAAGCGTTTATAGCGAACTGTAGGAAAGTCGATGAAGATAGATTTACGCATTTACTGGGTGATACGGCTGAGTGCCTTGCACAGTTCACATAATATACAAGGTGGACCGTAAATAAAGTGCCAAACTTGAGGAAATGGTTCTGTGGGTCAAAATAAAGAGAAACTCAAGAATAACATTATTTCCAAAAACGCTTCGTTTTCCATTTTACATCCGCCGTTTTGTTTCTTTTACAAAATAATGCTTATCTAGAGAACGATTTGACCGATTGAGTTCAAACTTGGTACGAAGTTTAACGTATCAATGATCTACTTATAAGCGGTTATATCCAATCATACGTTTCAAAATGGCGGCCGTTCAAAAAACCGTACATTTTAACCCTATAAGCGTCAGGCAACGAGAATTCTCGTCGTTTGCGTTCGGCTACATACCGGCATCCGAGTGTAAGGCAACGAGAATTCTCGTCGATGCGTTTAAATCAAAATTGGTACATCAAAAATAATAGTAAGTATATCATATTACATATCATTGTACTCAGGACATTCTGAAGATTCATTTGGTATATTGTTTATTACACTATGACTTATAGCTATCTCGCAAAAAATACACAAAAGTTCAAAACATGACAAAAGCGTTAGTCTGTCTCGTGACAGCAAACAATAAACGTAGTTTTCCTCTTATCTTATCATAGACTAAATATTGTCTGACAAACAAGTTAGTTATATTATTGCATAGATTGAGACCTGTATATTTTGTATTTATAATTAAATAATTTTTATTATTTTTCCAAAAATTTTACTTTTGAAAATTTGGTTTAAAAATTTATTTATTTTACCATTCTCAAGGCAAGAAGTTTCAGAAAATTAAAAAAATTTAATCTGTATAGCAATGTTTTCCATACTTTTCTAAACATGAAAATATATAATAGTATACACTTTACTTGAATAAGCCTACATTATATAGAGTTTTCAATATGTACAGGTAATTTTTTGCAAATTGCTCATTTTTGTTATTTTATCCCAAAACATTGTTTTTTTTTAGAAAGTAATTTTTTTTAAATGTTTTATGTAAAGAAAATTTTGTTCTACATTTTGTACGATTTGGATTTATAATTTATTTTTTTCTAATTTTCCAAGCGCCCTACTTTTGAAACTTTTGTTTACCAATTTAATTTGTTTTACGTACAAAACACAAAATAAGTTATAGAAATTAAAAAAAAAGTGTACACTTTACATGAATAGGATTAATGATTTATTAAGTGATAATGTGTTCAAAGCAGTGAAAAATTGCCTGACGCTTAGAGGCATATCTAGCAGTAATTGGCCTGTCGCTTATAGGGTTAACAAAAAAATGTCAAGAAAACTTTTTCTTAGCCCTTTTAATTTCCTGTCGGATGGTGCAACCGTCAAAACAATGGGATAAAAGATATTAGTTAAGTTATGTGTAACAATTGGTTTCTTCAATCTGGAATCCTATACCAACACAGAAAATACAACAATAACTTATGGTACGTATGCTGTCACACTGTATTACAAACAAATAATATACATATTTTAACACTTACACCCGTTAGTCAATTAAAAGGGCTACAAATAAGGTGTATTGAAATTTTTTGTTAAAATGTACAATTTTTGGAAAATGCAGGTTTTTAATTTTCAAACAGCCGCCATTTTGAAACTTATGATTGGATATAATGGCTTATAAATAGAGCATTGTTACGTTAAACTTCACGCCAAGTTTGAACTCAATCGGTCAAACCGTTATGAATTATTTCGTAAAAGAAACATAATAGCGGATATCTGGAAAAAGAAGCGTTTTTGGAAAAAACATTTTATTGTTGATGTTCTCTTTATTTCGACCCAAAGAACTATTTCCGGAAGTTTTGAACTTTTCTTACGGGACATCCTGTATAATTTGAGCTATTGATAACAATTAAGCTGTGTTTAATAACCTACCCATACATTGTCACGCATGCGCATTTCAGCACGTTTACAGTCAGGGTTTCGTCTGTAACCAACTAGTCTCCGCCTTTATAAAGCTGCCCTATATTTGCTAGCGGAAGAATGAAACGCACACAAACTCATTGCTGGTAGTGTACAGCTCTGCTACTTGGAGAGCTGCGGACAATTCAGAAATATTATTCACACCTTATATTTTTTTTATCTTGCTCGACTTTGGGGGACCGTGTTGCGCCAGAGCCAATCGTCATGGAATAAAATTTTTCATATTATTAAAATTGTGGTAAAAGATTAGGGTAGGGATCGGTGAAGGAGTAAATATTTGCCATGTTTTTATTAAACTAAAAATACAATGTTACTTTAGAATTCGAGGAGTATTAGATTAGGTTAGATTAGGTTAAGTTATATAGGTTAGATAATGTCTGCAATGAAATGTGTGCAAAATTTGAGCCATTCCAGTGCTGATCATCTACTATGCTCAGTTGGACACATACTATTACCACGGTACGTTGCTTTTGTGAATTCCAATTCGGCTGTCAAAACTGTCAGATTATGCCAGGTGCCCGCTCAGCGCTGTGGAGACGGATTCCCTGGCACTAACCTAACTTCAGTCGAGTGGCATCTTTGGAATTATCATTATATTATAATGAAGAAGGAATACAGCATTAAATTACGTTCAGAGAGTTTGGTCTTTTCAGAAAACAATACAGAGTTAAATATTATACCCGTGTAAAAATGTCCCCGTCCAAGACGGACTAAGAGTCTGCACTTTTCTAAATTGCAGCCTGACTCTTCGACCTCCTCCCACAATCCAGGTAAGCAATGATTATGACCGTCCGAGGACTCAGACTCGTTGGCTGCGAGCCAGACTCGTTGACTGCGAGCCAGTTGAAACCGAATACGTCTTCAAAGCGCCGCGTCTCCACAGCGCCGAGTTTGCTACCTGGCATAATCTGACAGTTTTGACAGCTGAATAGCAATTCACAAAAGCAACTAACCGTGGTAATGGCGTGTGCCTAACTGAGCATAGTAGATTATCAGCACTGGAATGACGCCAATTTTGCATATATTTCATTGCAGATATTTCCTAACCTAACCTAACCTAATACTCCTTGAATTTTAAAGTAACATTGTATTTTTAGTTTAATAAAAATATGACAAATATTTACTCCTTCGCCGATTAAACTCATTGAGCCCGGCATTGAAGATATTAGCCCTCGTCACTTCTGCCTCACTGAGCAGACTCTTTGATAATTAATTTATGACCTCTGCGCTGAGGAGATTAATTTGCCCTCGGCGCTGTGGAGACGTCACCGTTGAAACCAAGTGACCGAAGTGTTTGCTCTATATGAACAACACCCTGTATATACGGCGCAGTACCACATATACCTAACGCAACCGCAGCTCACGGGAGGCAAAGGTGGTGCAACCAACGACAGCTGTTACGCACCAACTTTATTACGACGGTAATAGCTAAATCTTCAGCTCGAAATGTAAATGTGTTTCGTACGGTCACGTTTATGATTAAAAGTCAATACAATAAATACTTGTACTGTTGATAACGCGGACATGTCGAAACCCGCCCACTCGAGGAATGTGTCAGCGCTTAGCAAACAGTACGTTATCTAATCGCTAGTGTGATTGGTTTATTGGGAGTTGCAACCCTTCGATACCGAGACGTTTGATACTATGATACTACTTGGTCAACTAGGACTATTGAAGCAATGGGAAAGTGAAGTGAGTGTTCCGTACCATCTGCCGCTTCGCATTCAGTTCTATGTTGAGATAGATTTCGAAGAAAGAATACCTATTGGCCTCATTGCCGTAGTGAGACTTCCGCAAAATGTTCACGTAGTTTTTCGTTTCATAGTCCCCAGATCCCAAAAACCATAGTTAACTCAAAAGTGTATATATCTATATACAGAGTGTGTAGAAAGTACTGTCCCAAATTTCACCAGGATATTCTATAGGTGAAAAGAAAAAGAAAAAATCCAATAAACCTAGATCCGGAAGTGGTTAGTTTTCTAATTATCAGTAATATGTATTGGGTTAATTACCTTGTATATACTCCGTCAATCAATGCAAATTGGTTTCCAGATGGATTACCGGTTTCGACGGCTATGACGTCATCATCAAAATATTCAAAATAAAGTTGTTTAGCCTGCTAAGGCGTCGTCTTCTTATTGGCACATTATACATAGTTAAATAGTTAAAAGAAAAATGATGTAATAAATTAGATTAAAACACATATAAACACATAAACAACGTTACAATACCACAAATCGTTTATCACTTAAGGAGTGGCTCCCTGTCCGCCATATTAAATCTGATTCTCATAAGAGCAATGCTGCAGAATAAGTCATTTTTCCCGTTAATTCGTGGAATAAATTTAAAAATTTGGTTTCATTTTGAAGTACTGTCATATGCGGATGTTGATTGCTGAATACATTTTCAAAACCCGTTTTGTTGTTTTCATAAACGTATGATATAAATAAAAAACTGTATTAATTTTTTACTCAGTTGCAAAAAGAGATATTGCAAAAAACCTTAGCAATCAACACCCACAATCCATTTTAATTTAAGAAAAAAATACAGCTTTCGTTTTTGGCAAAAATAACACAAAAATATGGTTAAAAGTGAAGGTGTGTTTAGATTATTTAACATTGAAATAGGTACCCAACTTCGCCGTTTTGAATTTAGGGAGCCGAACCTTAAGTAACTTTCAGGTAAAAGTGATTTGAATAAAATGTGATTATTTGTAGCGAAAATTGCTCTATTGTGGAAGCATGTCTGCGACTTGCGGTACTCAAAAGTCAAATGTGTATGCCGGCCGGTGATATTGTACAATAAGTAAAAAACGAAGCTATTTTTTCGTTAGGTTACAATCCTAGCCTACGAAGCTGTTTCCCAAATGTCGGAAAACGAATCTTTTTAAACTGTAAACCGTGTTTCAACTACTTTCTACTTGGATTTATTCTGATGTTACTCTATACGTCTGTTGTAAATAAAGTTATGCCTGTAAACCTGTCCGAAGTTATAGGGTGGGCCTGTAATGGGAAAGAGACAAAAACTGGTCAGAAAGATGGGTCAGGTAAAACTTGGGGTGTGAAACTTAAGAAGGGTAGGGCAGAGGGTTTTAGGGGAGGTGAGTAGGAGAATAAATTAGAATAGGGACGTGGCTGGCAGTAATGCACTCTGTTGTGAACGTAAACACGAGAGCGACAGAGAAGGAGATAGAGTATTACCAGATGTAGGCCTAGTCATTATTACTGGGAAAGATCCCTGCGTGTTTGGCTCGTTCCGCTCACATAGTTAGATTTAACGCAAGGTTACGTTCTTTACAAGGCCTTATAGAATGCAAACGCAAAACTATTGCCTGGTAAAGCACAAGTTGGTAAATATTCAAGAAACTTTTAGTAAATATTATTTTATTACTAGTATGCCCCCGTGAAAAATCACAACCAGATTAATTAGATACGCATCAGAAATACATCATTTAAAAATACTGTTTAAAAACAACAGATTTTATCTAGGCCTACCTAGTGCTGATGGGGATTTTTAACTTGGTAAATGTGTACAATTATAAGAATTGTTAACTGTAGGCATATTTTGTTAAAATGTGTTATTTACATAATATATTTATATTTAAAAAGATTAAAATATTATTTTTTGATTAATTTTTATTTCATATGACATATCAACTTGTTTAAAAGATTTAAATATTGTAAAATAGTCCAACTTTATAAAATTTAGAATATTATATAAAACTGTAGGCCTATTTGTTAACATTTTGTACTTACATCCATACTATAATCTATACTTAATATTATAAAGAGATAAAGTTTTTTTTTGTATGTAGGGGGTAATCTCTGGAACTACTGAACCGATTGAAAAAATAGTTTTACTAATAAAAAGGTACATTATACTTGAATAATATAGGCTATAATTCATTTTGATAAAAACATTTTTTATTTCAATACAGTATTTATTGTAAATGTAGTCGGAAAAAATCTTAGGTTAGGCCTACATTCATTGATAAACAGTCATATTTCTTGAAAGTGTTTACATTCATTACCATAGCAACCAATTTAATAAAATAACAGATAAAACAGGTGATTTCCATTAAAAGCTGATTTCAGACTTTGATGCAATAATTTCTAGATTAGGTTTTTATTAAAGTGTAGACCTGAGCCTTGCTGGTTCGTTTGACCTTTATTATAACTGCTGTTATAAAATATATGAAATAATTTGATTTGAACATTTAACATTATTTACCCTCTTAGCTTTGGGGTTATTATTAATCCTACACCTTTATTATAAAGAAAACATAACATGATTAGGCCTATGAGTATAGAAAGTTCCAACGGGGTTGGCGTGCGGAGCACGCAGTGGTTTCCCCTAGTATACTATATCTATACTAATATTATAAAGAGGTAAAGTTTGTTTTTTTGTTTGTTTGTATGTAGGGGGTAATCTCTGGCACTACTGAACCGATTGAAAAAATAGTTTTACTAATAAAAAGATACATTATCCCTGTGCAACATAGGCTATAATTCATTTCGATAAAACCTTTTTTTATTTCAATATTTGTAAATTTAATCGGAAAAAATTCTTAGGTTAGGCCTAGAATGATAAACCAACATATGTATTTACATTTATTACCATAGCAACCAATTGAATAAATAACAGATAATATTGCTGTTTGCTACAATATTTATTTCTATTAACAGCTGATTTCAAAATTTGAAGCAATTATTTTTGTATTTCTAGCTTTTAGGTTAGGGTTTTAAAATGTAGACCTGAGCCTTCCTGGTTCTTTTAACCATTATTATAACTGCTGTTATAAAATATAAGAAATAATTTAATTTGAACATTTAACATTATTTACCATCTTAGTTTTGAGGTTATTATAAATCCTACACCTTTGTTATAAATAAAACATAACATTTGTTTTTAGAAGGTTCCATTGGGGGTTGGCGTGCGGAGCACGCAGGGGTCTCCTCTAGTCATTATAATACGAAACAAAGATGAAAGTATTATTTTTTTAATTGTTTTGTATTTCATAACTATATATCAAATTATTTAGAAGTTATTAATATTATAATGAAGAAATTAATAATCGAATATGTTTATATGACTGTTATACGTAGATGTACGAATGTTTCTGAAATCAAACGGATCTGTATCTCTTCTTTAAATTTGCATAAATTAATATATTTATGATAAAACGGTTGTATTATGTAGATGTACGAATGTTTCCGAAATCAAACGAATCTGTATCTCTTCTTTAAATTTGCATAAATTAATATATTTATGATAAACGGTTGTATTTATATATTAATTTTATATCATCAAATTTTTTAACGTATTATAACTTATATTAGTTCTATAAGTCATATTTAAAAAGTCAACTTCATAAGACATTATCATATTGATTGAAGTTGCAAGCATAACCCCATAGTATAATCTAAGCTATGTTTTGTATGTAAGTATTACAGATGATGGGGGAAATAAGCTATTATAATACACGTTACTCACATACGAACGTACAGGCGTAGACTCAATTTTATATGAGTGAATTAATGCACGTGTGAGGTGCTGAAGCACTCCAAGGTAAAATCGGGAAACATTTTGTAAACATTAAACATATTAAACATTCCTCCTATTATTAAATATAAATAAATTATAGGTTTATGTTTACGAACTATTCGTTTCAGTCAACACAAGACTCGCAAACATCCTTATTGTGTTCACTGCATATTGGTTTGTTACATTTGGTCTTCTTTTTGTCCTTGATGCTTGGGCATTTAGCACATATTGGTCGTTTCGAAAGTCCTTTCCTTGGATCACGCTAAGCTTTTAAAATAGGTTTCTTGAGCTTGTCTTGCATGTAAGGTTTAGCAAAAATAAGCCAAGTTTTTTGAGAAAATTCTTTCGTCTAATTGCACTACGACCTCAAGTTTTTAAATATGAGTTATATAACTATTTTTACACAAACAAACGACCTTTTCCTTTTTATAATACAAGTATAGCTAACCCATGTTATTTAGAAAGGTCTTCGTCTATGCTGTCCGCCAGTAAAGACATTGAAACAATCAAATAGTTTTGACATTCCCTCTTGAAACAATCAAATAGTTATGTGATCCCCTCTTGAAACAATCAAATATTTATGTGAACCCCTCTTGAAACAACCAAATAGTTCTGTGATCCCCTCTTGAAACAATCAAA
>JAGFPH010000724.1:409855-423237 GCA_018207615.1 Philaenus spumarius
TAGGTAGGCCTAGATAAGTTGTTTGTAAATAGTTTGTTTTTTAAATTGTGTATTTTTAATGTGTACCTAATTAATCAGCCTGTGATTTTTCACGGGGGCTTACTAGTTATTTGTATAACTTTATAAAATATATGTGTCAGTTTTCACTGTAAACTAATCATCCGATTCTTAAAACTATGTTTAGAAAATTTGTTTTATTAACAAACCTAAAGCATTAGGAAATATGCAAAAAAAAATTATTTTTGTTGCAAAATGTATACAATTTCTTTTGATACATCGAACAGAATTGAAACGTTTTTTTTTTAAGTGTAGGATAGTGTTTATAGCGAAGTGCTCACTTCTAGTGTTATGAAGGAAAAGTCTATAAAAAATATGTTTTCAAAATTTTCAAAAATTGACTGATTTTTCCACGCCTTCCATTTGATCGCTAACAATACGTCGCGTCGTAAAATAAAAAACCATAAAAAAAAACTTATAAGAACATGAATTACAGTAATTGTAATTTCCTAGTCTTTATTTTAATATCGGATCACATTTTACGCCAACAACATTACTGGAGTAATAATGATGCGAATAATTATTCTGAATAATGTAATTTTAAAGGTTAGGACAGTCCGAATGTGGTGGATATCATTTAGTTTTGTAAATTTGTTTTAAACTAAATTTGTTCTTTGACTTAACACAAAATCAAAGTTTGCGTTTTTTTATTCAATAATACAAATATAAAAAATGTAAAAAGCTCACCATTATCGAAGTTTAATTACCTTTCAAATAAAAGTAATTTCAACAAATTTTGATATTGTTTTAAACTAAATTTGTTCTTTGACTTAACACAAAATCAAAGTTTCCGGTTTTTTATTCAATAATACAAATATAAAAAAAGTAAAAAGCTCACCACATTCGAAGTTTAATTACCTTTCAAATAAAAGTAATTTCAAAAAATTTTGACAATTTAAGACGAAAAAACTGCTTTAAGTACGCTCCGAATGAGTGTTCCAACTCGAGTGTTCAGCCTGCACTCTGGTGGTTATCACATCAACTTGTTGATCGCGGAGGAATACTAGAGGGCCTATATACAGTATTCGTTAATTTTGTATGTGTAAGATAAAGCTGTGTTTAATAACACATACTCACATACATTGTCGCGCATGCGCATTTCAGTACGTTTAATGGTTACGTCTGTAACCCTCTAGTTTTCCCCTTTTGAAACTGCCCTAGATTTGCTAGCGGAAGAATGAAACGCACACAAACTCAACGCTAGTAGTGTACAGCTCTGCCACTTGGGGAGCTGCGGTCAGCTCGGAAATATTTGTTTACTCTTGCCGAGCCTTAAATACTAAAATTTGATTTTCTAAAAAAAAAACTAACGAACCTATGTTACTCATAAAGTTATTCTAAATATCCAACAGTGAACGCTCAAAGTTTACATTGCGAGGAAGTTGTTACACTTCCGTCCGTTGTTCTTGTAATACAATATCTAATTATTCCACATTATCAACAACACAATAGCTGGAAACTAGAGCTTTTTTCTTGGAACAATTGCCACTGTTTATCAAAATGTTTTGTTTCGCGTTTAACCTTGTGATAGGGCTTATCTTTCGCAGAAGCTTAACAGGATGTGCAGCTGCCGGCATCGTTCCAAGGTCACGCGGACGGTAAAATCCACAAATCCGTGAAATCGTCGGAGTAGTTCGCGTGTCCAGGAAGTGACCTGTGACAGTGTAACTAGGTGTCCGGTGAGATATAACATCGTGGAGGAAGTAATTCTGTTAAAACGTTCCTGGAAAAGCCGATTGAAATCGGATCGATACGATTGACGATGTCATTACATTAAAATTCTCGGAATATCGTGGTTCGTGTCAAACTGATTGAAGCTTCTAGGTAATCCAGTACATTTCGAACGGGGAAATCTGTTTTGAGAGCGCTGATTGTAATCGTAACGTTGCCAGATTACGATAATTATCGTATTTCAGTGTCTACCGGTCCCCAAAAGTCACGAATTGGATAAAAAGTCACGAAAGTTTCTAGAATGCGCGATTTTTGTCAAGTTCACCATTGTTTCGCTGAAATTGAATTTCCCGCGTCCCTCAGTTTGTACTGCATTGTACGAATCGTAAAATGAATGGCTACTCTGATTTCAAGATTCGGTTCAATTCATCTAATTCACTTGGAAGAGCCGTTCGTTTTATTAATATAATGAATACATTTTATTAATACGTAGAGGTTCTGGAAATCGTAATAAACCAGTTCTTAAACTGTTACCTATAAAACAAGGGTTTCTATAGTTGTGGACAGCGTAACTCTGTACCAGTATCGCTTCACATCCGCTGTATATACTTTCCTTTTCCTGGTTCAGAGTTACGCTGTCCACAACTTGAGTACCGGAGAGGGGGAAAACAAATCTTTTGAAACACGGGTTCGGATTATTTGTTCAGATAAACGAACGGTTCTAGTTCATGTCTATTTGATGGCGTGTTTTCCGTGTTATAAATCTAGCCAGTAGGCCTATGATTCATATTATTTTTATATCTGAACAATACAAATTTCGATTTGCTTGAAAATGAGGTCACCAAATTTCTATTTGAGGTCTCCTAAAAGTCCCCAAGTAGTAAAGAAATTAAAGTTTTATTTCTGTATTGGTAAAATAACCTGTGATAATAACCTAAATGTCGCACACGAAATACGATAATTCTGTTATGCTAATTGTATTGGCGCACCGAAATTGCGCCTCGAACTCGAAGCCCATCCCTTCAGTTACAAACTATAGTAGCCCAGGCAACGAAGGAAAAATAGCGGAAAAATTCATGTAGAAGCCAACTTTGGCACAGTTGTATGGGAAGGTGTCCTTAACAACATACTAAAAGTACAGAAGAGTGGGAGTGAAGTTAAGGAGATGGGGTCTCTACAGGATCATTTTTCAGTTTTTCGTTATCAACTCGAAAACTACTGCCTTTAGCAAATTATGTTCATGTAGTAAATTATTCTACATAAAATTCTCTACAAAAAAGGTCCTGTACAATTTTTTGAAAGAATACATACTTAAGAAGATATGGAGGGGGAATGGAAAATTATTGAAAAGTCGGTTTTTGTTCTTAAAAATGAAATGTTTATTGTTAAAAATGAAATAATAAATGTTTAACAATGTGTATTAATTTTCATCAATTTCCATTATTTCATCAACATTGATGCCTTCAATGGTGGTCGTACTGAAGGAAATGTGGAGGGGAGATGGGAAATAGGAAGTACACTAATGGATGGAAAAAATAGCCTGAAGTATTTACGTACAGTCTCTAGCCACAGTATGATTCCAGTTTGTAAACATGTGAAACAGGAAAAGTCTGGAGACATCCCTCTAACTGTTTAGTGAGTGAGTAGGGAATCGCAAAATTAAAAAATGTTTATATGGCATACAAATTTACTTTTACTTACGGGATTTCCCCATTTCCGAAATTGGAACTTTAGGGCTGCTAATTTTTTGGTTCTATCGTGTGACCCCTTATTTGAAGGACCCCTTATAAACGAAAACAAACAACGCAAAGTAGAGTTCTCTTCTCAATCCTACAAAAAATAACATCAGTTAAAAGAATTACAATTCTTGGGAAATCCTAACTAAATTCATCCCTCAAGTGGACTCTGATCAGTCTGAACTGTAGACCCCTATCGTATGATCCTTCGTTAGTTTTATTTATTTAGAATTAGTTAGTTATTTTTCACAGCCAACAGCTTTTTTAGGTTAGGTTAACAAATTAAAAACAAACAAACGAAAAGGGCTTACTGTGTTATAACTAAAACGGCTGCTGTTACATATTACAAATAAAACAGCTGATTGCATCATAAGCTTAGCATAATTTTAGGTTAGGCCTGTACAGAACCAACGCACGTTTCTTAAAAGCATTTAGTTTTATTACCACAGCAACCAAATTGGCAAATTTAGAATCAGGCAATTAATTATTCTTCACAACCAACTAATTTTAGGTTAGGTTGATAACAAACACAAGCAACGAAAAAGGCGTACTATATTTGATTCAAACGCCTATTAACTTTATTATTTAATAAGGGAATCCTGAGTTCCGCACGCCAACCCCGTTGCAACCTTCTATATGCAAATAATCATGTTATGTTTTCTTTATAATAAAGGTGTAGGATTAATAATAACCCCAAAGCTAAGATGGTAAATACAGTTAAATGTTCCAATCAAATTATTTCGTATATTTTATAACAGCAGTTACAATAAAGGTTAAAAGAACCATCAAGGTTCAAGTCTACACTTTAATAAAACCATAACCTAAAAGTTAGAAACACAAATAATTGCTTCAAAGTTTGAAATCAGGTGTTAATGGAAATATTAGAGCAAACAGCTGTTTTATCTGTTATTTTATTCAATTGGTTGCTATGGTTCAATAATTTTTAATTCAAGAAATGTGTGTTAGTTCATCAGTCTAGGCCTAACCTAAGAATATTTTCCGACTAAATTTACAAATAATATTGAAATAAAAAATGTTTTTTATCAAAATGAATTATAGCCTATGTTACTCATTGATGATGAAGCTTTTTATTAGTAAAACTATTTTTTCAATCGGTTCTGCCTACATACAAACAAAAAACAAATGTTACCTCTTTATAATATTAGTATAAACTAGGATTATTTGACCAGTTTGAAATATTGCTTTACCGTAGCCTATCACATTTTGTCCGTATTGTATAAATTGAAAATTGCCTCTTTTCTATATAAAAATAACAAATGCCTGTCACAATGTTCACCCTGAAAAATATCGTAGTATACAATAATCCACGGTATATAGAATACTAACGGTAGGGTTAACGCGTGGATGCGCAGTAACTCGTGACGTCAGCGGTGAACAGTTTCTCATAAGCTCCATAAGCTTCTCATTAAAAAAATCAGTAAAAATTGAATAACTTTAAAAGTATTTAACCGATTTTAATAAAATTTGAACCACATATAGAAAACATATTTATAACTAGGGGCTCTGCCCCTGGACGCTTCGCGTCCCAACCCCGCCTCGGCCTTCGGCCTCAGATGGCTGCTTCGCTTCGCTCGCAGTTGGAAAATTCGATAAAGAATCTCGTTAATCTTTGGCTCGTTTGTACATAGATGACCTCGTTTGTATTTGATTGTGTGCCGGAGCTCCTTCTTGGGTGAATAGCGGCTGAACGGATGATTGGATCTTCAATTTGATGGGAAATCGTTAGTTTGAAATTAAATTTTCTACAACTTTTGTGTTTAACATTTTTTTCTATCTCTTACTGTTTTCTTACAAAACGCAATCAAAGTGGAAAAATGAAGAAATTGAAAAATCGAAAAATCTTTCCCGCCCAAAAGGTGCTTCCAAAATGAAAAAATGTTAAATTCCGGCAATTTTCCCAAAAGTTTCTCGTCGAGAGCTTTAATTTAAGTATAAGGTTGAGGGGGTCCGAATACGGGAAGTGCCTAATAATTAATGTCACTGAATCAGTGAAATCGGCTAGCTTTAAGAACCGTTGGGCGGAGCTTCCCTTCTCGGATGAATAGTGGCTAAATGGATGATTGGATCTTAAATCTGATGAAAAATCGTTAGTCTGAAATTAAATTTTCTACAACTTTTGTATTTAACTTTTTTTGCTATCTCTTACCGTTTTCTTACAAAACGCGCTCAAAGTGGGAAAATTAAGAAATTGTAAAAATTAAAAAAATCTTTCCCGCCTAAAAGGTGCTTCCAAAATTAAAAAATGTTAAATTATGGCAATTTTCCCACAAGTTTTCGTCGAGAGCTTTAATTCAAGTATAAGGTTGAGGGGGGTCCGAATACGGGAAGTGCCTAATAATTAATGTCAGTGAATCAGTGAAATCGGCTAGCTTTAAGAACGTTGGGCGGAGCTTCCCTTCTCGGATGAATAGTGGCTAAATGGATGATTGGATCTTAAATCTGATGAAAAATCGTTAGTCTGAAATTAAATTTTCTACAACTTTTGTATTTAAAATTTTTTGCTATCTTTTACCGTTTTCTTACAAAACGCGCTCAAAGGGGAAAAATTAAGAAATTGAATAAATCGGAAAAATCTTTCCCGCCCAAAAGGTGCTTCCAAAATTTTAAAATATTAAATTCTGGCAATTTTCCCAAGAGTTTCTCGTCGAGAGCTTTAATTCAAGTATGAGGTCGAGGGGGGTACGATTACGGGAAGTGCCAAATAATTAATGTCAATGAATCAGTGTTACCGTCTAGCTTTATATAAGTAGATAATAATTTTAAAAAATCAGATTGTTACAACAAATTTTAATACTTTCCGATATCCTTATTCGGTGAAAAATTGTTCCTTCATGTCTTCAGTAAAAATTGAATAACTTTAAAAATATTTAACCGATTTTAATAAAATTTGAACCACATATAGAAAACATATCTATAATAACAATTTTAAAAAATCAGATTGTTACAACAAATTTTAATACCTTTACTGATTAGGCCTATAAAATTACTATTTCAAATTTGACAAATGGTGAACAATATTTTTTTTATTGTGTATTATTTGACATTTATTTTAGTTATGTATTGGCTTATGAATATAATAAGTTATAGATAATTTTATTGTGAATCCAAATATTTTTTAATATTTATATATATATAATATATATCAAAAGATATGTACATTTAAAAAATGTGTTGTAAAATTTTGTTTACAAAGTATATACGAGTACGTTTTCGATACTAAAAACGACTGCAATGTTAATACGACTGCAATCAATAATAAACAGCTGATTTTCATTTCTCTTAGCTGTGGGCACCGATGACGTCAAGAATAGATGCGCGTGAACCCTACCATTAGTATTCTATATACCGTGCAATATTCTGTCTTCATTTGCTTTGTCTCGGGTGTTGTTGAGCGAAGCAAGCGGGGGGGGGGCGTTCCCTCTAATACCATATAAAATTAAAAGTCGTAAATTGTCATTTACGTGTCCAAATCATCGCGCCTGCGACGGACAGCACCCGGATTGTTAAACGATTTTAATAAAACGTTTGGTTTGCTGGTGTTATAATGTTGCTCGTACGTCACATGTCACTGTCGCATCAATAGACTTCCCCTCCAGGTATTTTGTTACACTCGATAAAGGGAAATCAACCCTTCGCAAACATAAAAATCTCGACATTTCCTGTCATAAAACATTGGTGCGAAAATTAGAAACCGAGGACTTCCTGCCGTAAATCTATCACCCCAGTGTAGCTGTAGGCTTGCACTTTCCAAACGTGCCATGGCAAAAAAATCCCTAAAATCCGAGAGCGTATAAGCGAGACGATACCTGGTTTGCCGAGGTTTATAAGAAGTTTGTTTTATGTAGTTGTAATAATGTAATCTTATATGGAATTTCGTTATCCATAAATGTAATTCCATATAAATGGATAATCCATATAAATGAATTCCATATAAATGAATAAATGTAATTCCATATAACATTCTTTATAAATGTTAAGTGTAATCCTTATAATATTATCTATCAAAAATGTTCATATCATTAATTAAGCTATAAAATAATAATTTTCCGTGTATTTTTAAATTTAAAGTTAAAATATTAACTTTTCTAATTCAATAATTACACGTTTAGCTATTTTTTATTAATATGAGACAAGTTATCAAAAAATTTCACAAATAAAACTTGTAGGGTATTTTTTAACCTTTATACTGATATAAGTTTTATAAATGTTAAGTGCAGCCAGTTGACATAATCGGCCTGACAAAGGGAGACGGCGCAGGGCACACGAGTCCTCGCGGGCCGGATCAGCGCGTTGCATATCAGCGGTCAATCTGCAGCAACGGCCTATTGTTTGGACTTTTATTTGTATACCTGGTCTAACTATGGGTATTAAGATGGTAAAATTGACGTAAACATTTATTTGATTTTTTCATTTTTGACGTGATAACTTCTATTGGCCCATTGGACACTTTCGCTTCGGCTATGTTTCTGAAATCTCGCATCACGTAATCTTTTTGCGTAGACACAAGTCAGAGCGTGAAGACAAGGCGTATTAAAGAAGGTGTGTGCATCGAGGAGCGTGAACTCGTCCGGTCCGCGCAGCTACGTCACGTGCTACACACTGAACCAGCAGTTCCGAGTGCAATTGTAAGCTTTTGCTCAAACTGCGAATTAAATACTTTATGGTTGTCTAAAAATTATGTTTTTGGTATCGGTGGAAAGGTAATAAAGTGAGCATTAAAATGATCTATGTCCATGGTCAAAAATTTCTAGGCGTATAATTTTGAAACAAGCCTAAATCTAATATACAGGTTTGATTGACATAAAAACTACCCTAAGTGAGGAAGTTTTTTACTATTACTTTCGGGAGGCATTTAAAGACATAGAAATGTAGAGAATAAAATGTAGTAAATATTGACATAAATTTTTTTTATGAAAGTTATAGCTGTCCTACACAATAAGTTTGTAATCAGAACCGTAGTTACTCGCTTCTTGCGGCGATTGAATGTACGCTAATCTAATTTGTTATTAGTTCTCATTTATCTTCGTTATTTATTATCACATTGTTGTGAACAGGTAAATTTTGTTTAATGTATAAATAAGATTTTTTAAAGAGTTGACAAATTTAAGTAGCTCTATAGGGTAAAACCAATAAGATGGTGATTTTTAAAGTTAATTGGTTTTGTTATGTTTACTAGGCCTACTATTACTAGTAGGCTACTAAATTTACTTTTAAAAAATTGAAACTATCTGAAATTGTGATTGTTTAGTTAGCCTACCCAAGGATAAATAATAAATATAAATTAATATAAACTAATTTTAAATGAAATAATTAAAACAAATAGTAGTCTAGGTCTAGGTTATAATTAAAAAGTCATGGTGAATACAACATTGAGTTTCATTCTACTATTAACCCTAGATTACATATGTCAAAATTGTGTCACGGGATTACTTATGTATCGCAAATTTGACTACTAACAAATAGTTATTTTTTTACTGTACTAAAATAATTTTGTAATAATTTTTTTAAATTGTAATTGTATCCTAGCATATTTTAGGGTTATATACATATTTTTAAAGAGTTATACATCAAATAAATAAAATAATGTGTACCACCAATATTTTATTTTTGTTACTCTTTAAAATTATTTAATAACATACAACAGCATTTTAGTTACGGCTTAAATTCTGTCCACTTCGAACCTAAAACAATTTGTACACTCTAAAAATATATGTTTTAACCGTCTAAGCGTCACGGAATTTTTTACTGCTTGTACACTTGTCAATATCACTTAGATAGAATGTATCCTATTCAAGTAAAGTGTACACTATTATACATTATATTGTTCAGGAAAGTATGGAGAACATTGCCATGTAAACAAAATATTTTAACGGCACCTTTTTATGTTCAAAAAATGCAACAAATTATTACTGTCCTAAAAAATTCTCCTATTTTTCCTGTTTAAGAAAATATATAACACTATGTATGCAAAAATATTATATGTATGTTTAAATTGCATATACAACGGAGTGCGCTCAGTTTAAAGTGACTTAATTGTCATGTGGAAACAATAAAATTACAAATTTTATGTAGGCCTACTTGTTTCATATTGTTTTTTTTTTTTCCATCTGGATGAATTTAGGTTGGTTACAATGAATAGGTTGGTCACACTGTATGAAAATATCATTAGTTTGCAGTCAGCTGTTTAGCAGTCATTATTATAGTATCTAGAGTTGTTTAATGTGAATAAAATGTTTAAAAGCGTTTTTCTGAAACTTTAGTTTTTTTAACTTTAGGTACATTTATTTCTAGAAGTGTGATACCTACAAGCATGATATTTTGCAAACACCTTTTATACTACCATACCAGACTACCTTAGCAGATTTATCATGATATGTTAATTTAAACCTTTGTAATTAATACTAATAATTAAATTAAAATTGGGTTTTTTATTTGTTAATATTAACAAAATTTATTTTTATAAACTATTTAATATATTTTTATAATTCTGCTACAGTAAGTTAAGACATGCTTGCTACACAAAATTTCATGCTTATAGTCATAATAGTTACTGAGATAATGGTACCTACAGAAGGGTATGTTCTTCCATTTAATTAACATGGGAGAGGTAAAAGGTACCGACTCCCCTTAACAAATTTCTCTAACTATTTTTGCATTTCAAAAAAAAAAAAAAAAACAAATTGGTAAACCAAAGTTTCAAAAGTAAGGGTTTTAGAAAAATACTACACAATGTTTTAGTTATAAATCCAACATATAAAAATAGGGGAAACCCCTGCGTTCTCCGCACGCCAACCTCATTGGAACCTTCTAACACATAATAATTTTATGTTTTCCTTATAATAATTGTTTAGGATTCATAATAACCCCAAAGCTAAAATGGTAAATAATGTTAAATGTTCAAATCAAATTTTTCGTATATTTTATAACAGCAGTTATAATAAAGGTTAAAAGAACCAGCAAGGCCCAGGTCTATTCTTTAATAAAAACCTAACCTTAAAGTTAAAAATACAAATAATTGCTTCAAAGTATGAAATCAGCTGTTAATGGAAATATTGGAGCAAACAGTCATTTTATTCAATTGGTCGTTGTGGTAATGAATGTAAATACATGTGTTGGTTCATCATTCTAGGTCTAACCTAAGATTTTTTCCGACTAAATTTACAAATTGAAATACAAAATGTTTTTATTAAAATGAATTATAGCCTATGTTAATCAGGAATAGTGTAGCTTTTTATTTCGTAGATCAACATTTCTTGGGAATCGATGAAACCTTACTCGTAAAAAGCTATCTTTTTTGTTTGAGTTACCGCAGCCAAACACAGCACAAAAAGGCATTATAATTAATGGTTATTAATTATAAGAAATGTTATTACAATAATACACTATGTTGCCTACAATTAATGACATAATTTGACGTCAAAAGCTTGAAGGTCGTACTGGTTTCGGCGGTAAATATGGCAAAGGAGTCTAGACTGGAGCTCCGACTGTAGCACTTTACGTCACGAGTAGGCTGTAGTGGAGGGAGAAGCTGCGCATGCACACACCTTCTTTAATATGCCTTGCGTGAAGAGAGAATAGGCGATACATAGTATATATAGGCAAGTAAGCGCGTGGAGAGTGAATAGACTATATATAGTATATAATAATACGTTATTATAATTAATATAATATTAATATATTATAATAATATCATATTAAAATAAGTATGCAAAAAATAGTGATAATTATAATATAAGCATTATTTATTTAGTGACTAATGATTTTGAGTGAGGTATTAGTGTATGCACTCTACATAGCATTCTAAGAATAGTTCAATATGTAAGGGATAATTATAATTATTACTATTATTATATTTGTGCTTTTTAAGTTTTGTAAAGAAGATGGATTTTTACTTTAAGCTACATATTTTTAAATAGTTTTAAAAATAAAATTGTTGATAAATGCCAGTCATCGTAGCATACCGTAATCTGCCCCAGTAAACGAGAAAGCAACCGGAAACGCAAACGCTTCTCTCTATAACCGTATCTAAACAGTGCAATTTCTTGCAGCTGAGCGCTTTGACATTGCTTCATTTCAAACCATTTTATAAATCCATCTTTTGTAATTGAGTGCTGAAAAAAAAACTAAATATTCTTTATAAAATTTCGGATCCGGCTTGCAAATAATAATTTTTTATTGTGTAAAGAAAAAAATTCAAACTTTGTACTTACAAAATGTCAATTACATAACAAATGAAAAGCATTTAAAAAAATCTAAATTGCAAAATGGATGAGTATTGTGATTGTGCTTAAAATGAGACCTTGCAAACAATGTAATGATAAATAAACGGTATCAGGAAACTGACACATACTTTCTCCCTCATTATAGGAACTTAATTTTTTATTTTTAAGAGTAATTTTCCCATAAAAACCCTTAAAATAACGGAAAAACCAACTTTTCTCAAAAACGGCTCGAACGATTTTGATCAAAATTTTACAGTTTATAGTACTTTAGGTCCCTAATAAACTATAAAATTTTAATCAAAATCGTTAGAGCCGTTTTTGAGAAAAGTTGATTTTTCCGTTATTTTAAGGGTTTTTATGGGAAAATTACCCTTAAAAATAAAAAATTCACAAAAATGAAAAAAACGCCTGGAGATACCGTGGATTAGTACCTCCATACCAAATTTCATCAAAATCGGACGACTGGTTTAGGCTCTAGGTCTGATAACATCCACACAGACACACAGACACACAGACACACAGACACACAGACACACAGACACACAGACACACATACAGACACACACACAGACATCACTCCGAAAACCACTTTTTTAGGTTCAGGGGGACCCAAAACGGATATTTCCACCAAAAACTCAAACTCGAAAATTTTGACGAATACAATACTTTCTCCATATACTATGGTATAGGGGGAGAAAGTAAAAATAAACAAAATAAATGGTTTGAAATTCAACATTGCTCTTATGGGATAAAAATCCAAGATAGCCGCCACTACAGCAGACCCTTAATTTATCTTGCATCTGTTATTGCATAAATCAGCTGTTTACAGTTGTTACAAATCCGTTCAATTACTTTCCCGCCCGGCAGTTAGAAACTGCCGAAAACCACCAAAACTGACAGCTGCCAGTGTGGAAGTCAAGGTTCATTGGCAGAGTGTCACGTTTTGCTGCCATGATCATGAACCACGAAGCAGTCGTTTCCGTCCGTCCGTCCGACTGCACGACGTCTCTCCACACATACTCGATTTTATTATTATCTTTATACAAATGTAAATCTCGAAAGTAATGAGTTATGGGATGGGAAGTCGGGAGTTTCGTGCAAATTAAAATGCGGTAGGTAGTCGTCCGTCTGTGTTTCTGGGAATAAATTTGCATATAATGTTTATAAGAAGATACGTGCTGGGTGCAGAGGATGCTTTCCAGCGGGTTCTGCTGGGTGTGCAGTACTAATGGAGTAAATGAATCCAAAGCAGTTAGTCGAGTCAAATTAAGAAGGTCTATGAGTACATTTCAGTTCAAATATATTCTATGAACAATATGTTACACCTTAGATGCAAGTAATCGCAATGCAAATGTTTTTCTCTCTTCTACAACTTTAATACGTAATACGTGCCAAGTTTAACAATCTAGCTCCATAACCCGTTTACGGTTTCTAGAACATTCTAAAACGTTCTCCTACGTTCCGGAACACAAAATCCCTTCGATAGTCTATAGACACAAATAATGTAAATGCAGATGTTTTTTCTCTGCTATGTATTGTGCCAATTTTAACAACCTAGCTCCATAGCCCGTTTACGGTTTCTAGAACATTCTAAAACGTTCTCGAACGTTCTGGAACACAAAATCCCATTGAAAGTCCACAGACGCAAATAATCGAAATGCATTTTCTCTCCTAT
>JAGFPH010000725.1:1873-44820 GCA_018207615.1 Philaenus spumarius
ACATTACATTAAAAAAATTATATTTAGCAAAATTAAAAATGTTATATAACATAATAAATACTTAAATATTATATCCGGCACCTCTTTGATGGGCTTGGGATTGAGGTAAATTCTTTGTCTAATTCACTGCCCTTTCCTCCTCAGATGGTTGACACTTGTCAACATTGAAAAGGGGAACCACGCAAACACTCTCTAGTACAGTCAAATTAGACCTAAACTGGAGAATAAAAAAAAAAACAAAGGTCTGATTGTTTGAAGTTGTTCATTACTCTTGGCTCTAAATGTTTTAAAACGTCTCCTCCGATATAGCGTCGAGTTTGGGGGTGGGAGGAAGGGGTAAAAAATGTGTGTTTTTTAAGTTTTTTTAGGGCCTATTATCAAAACATTACCCCCTAATGTTAATTATGCGGTAAATCGCCAAGAAATTTTCAATTTAAACATGTTTTCAACCAAACCTAGAGAAATACCTTACTTTTACCCCTCCATATCTCCAAAACTATTGATCGCAGCAAAAAAAAAGTACAGATCCATTTTTGTAGAGAATTTAATTTACTTTAAAAAGTTATATAACAAACTAAGCTCTAAAGTGAAGGGTTTATGAAATATTAAAACAAAAACCTATTCTCCCCAAGTGCGGGGCACTTGTATTAGTGCTACGTATAAAACATCTCTACAGTGGCATTAACTGTTCAACATGCTTCTTTAAAATTTATTGAAGCACTTTTAATAACTTAAATGTCTATATTTGACCTATTTAGTGTTTTTCTTTGAACAAAACTATTGGTTTTGCTTATTTCAATCACCATTTTTTTTCATTTACCTATAAAAATGCTATTTACTCATAAACCAACCACTATACGACTATAAACGTAATAACCTTTCTTGAAGCTCATATTAGTATATTGTCGCTTTTTGCAATGTTCTATATTGAACGGTTCTCAAGTTATATGCGTTTTAATCCTGGACTAATTATTGTATTATTAAGAAAACAATAATAAAAAACTACTAGAGGGTACGTTCTGTTAAAATAAAATTGTTTAAGAAAGTAAACCTATTTAAGTAGGTTTTAGTAGATTAGGGGTTTGTAAACTAACCTAGGATCCTTGGCACACTCTGCTATCAAAATTTTATGTAATTTTGATTTATATTCAAAATATTTGACTTCTGACTAGATGTCTGTAGTCAAGTATTACAAACCTTTTAAAACCAATAACATCAAAATAAAATGAACATATTTGAATATAAGTTAAAAATACAGTAAATACAGTATATCAAATTAGTTCCTAATGTAAGTTAGGAAATAACGCAAACCCATATTGTAGTTAGTTTGCCAAGGCCGACGTTTGAATGGTGTCTTTAGGAGTGCCAGTAACAATAGATTTATTTACGATGTCTACCTGTTCTCCAGCACCACCCTCCCCCTAAACTGACAAAAAATAGTAGGCCTACACATTTGTGGATGTATGTTTTGAAGAACATGTTTGCCCTATTCTGTATTAAAATGCTTATTTTTGTTTACTCAATTCTATAGACTCCATGAAGCAATTTTACTAATAAATAAATCCAAATTGCATCTTATTGTAGGTGAAACATATAATATTATGTTACTTTAGCAAAATTTGTGAAATGTTATGAAATATCCTTTTTAAAGATTTAAACATATTGTTTAAATCTAATGAAAATATCCAAATTTGTTTACCACATAAGTCGTTTGAATTAAAAAACCTATGCAGAAAGCCTACTAAAAAAAGCGTTTTACAATAATTCACACAATTTAAAATTACAATTGTTGTGTCATTATTAAGCTTGAATTACTTTGTATCTACCTTATTTCGAATGTAGATGGAATCATGTTACAAATATTGTTCATTAAATGACTATAAAAATTATTAATATGCATACATATAGTATTATCTCAACTAATATTGAGAAACAACAGCTATTAAAGCGACATTAATTTTTTAATCTATAACAGCACAAATAATAAAATATTATTATTTGAAAAAAGATTAAAAACTTGATTCGTCCTGCTGTTAATTATAGTTAAAGTAGCTTACAATTAATTTACTAAAGAAATTATATGTATTGAAATATGATTCAAGAGCGGTAGCACGATAATACATTTTGTCAAAATGTTCAACATTTTTATGAACTTGATCGTATTTGATATTATTGATTTACTTTAAATGTGTTTTAGAAAAGTATAAACTATAAAATTTAATGATTTGTTGACATCTTGAAAAGTAAAAGTAACTATTAAGGTTTAGTTAAATATTTCAGATCTGAAAAAATTGGTGCGTTTACTGATGTACGCGTTTTAGAAGTTATACTTCTTTGGTGTGAATAAATTATTACGTTTTATTGTTGAAAACATAATATTGTCAATAAATCATATATTATTTCAACTTTATAGAAAAGAAAGTGACATCAATATTTATAAGTGACCATCTAATCTATTACAATTGTGGGGATACAAATTAAAATTAGTTTTTTTCTTAATAATATAATTATTTATTTATTATATAATTTGTACGTTTTTGTTAATACAATGGAAGCGACTAGACAGTCCAGACGTAGTTCTTAATCGCAAGTTGCTCGAGCAATCTGGGCGGGAGCAAAGGATAAAAGAAAATTCTCACACTTAAATATTCCAAGTAGCCTGACTTCGCACGAATTACATCCACTTGTGTCTAGGCGTATCATCTTATTGTAGGTGAAGCATATATAGGCTATTAATTGCAAAAGTTTTGTAATCTTACGAAACATCCGTTTTTAAAGGTATATACAAATTGTTTAGAAACTAACGAAACAATCAACATTTCTTTTATCACATTAGTCATTTAGTTTTTAAGCCCATGCAAAAACCATAATAGAAAAGCTTTTTATAAAATTTCACTCAAATTAAAATTACAATTATTGTGCCATCATTATGTAAGCATACAAAAAGGGGGACGCACCATCGCTTGGGCACCGTAGTGGTGAATGAGAGAGGGCCGTGCCACACTATTACTGTTTCATAAATGTTTGTATCTTTAATAGATTTTCTGTCATGTATGAAAATAACACCACTGGTTTGTTTGAAAATTTTATTTGAAATAAACATTTGTTTTAATAGCAACATTAAACTAAACATCTCTTATATTATTTTGAGAATATCCTAAAAACGACACGTATCTTAAAATTCTTAATAAATTATACCGATACTGTAATTTCCAACTGTTGTCCCAAATTTGTGACTTTTGGTAACACCCATTGTATAAAAATAGAGTATCTTGTACAAAATACATACAAAACGATAGCACACACGGAATTTTCGAAATCGTGACCCCGAATAGCTACGTGTGATGTAGCAGGTCTACAGTTATAAATGAGATTACAGTTTATAACTATGAGATTACATTAACTTTATTAGCTATGACTATGAGTGTAGACTGCATTGGAATGTGCTGAATTTCTAGGTGACGTGTGAATCCAAGCCTCGCTTGCTAAAGACAAAGGGAAGTCTGGGTAGGGATGTTGGACCGGTAGCACACGTATAGAAGATAATCATAATTGTAGATCAAATAAGTTAGGTGTTGAATAAATTGGTACACCGCAACTTAAATTGGTGCAGCGGTCATTACATAAGATTCTTTCTATATAAACTATCTTTTTCTTAACCAAAACATGTAAAACTATAACGTAATAGGTATCATTAAGCATTATGACCTTTTTACTGTTAAAATCATTCTTTCCGTACACAAAAACGACAAACGTTTTTTTCCGTATAAAAAAACGATACCCCACAAGGTACTTTCAAATGTTGGATCAAAGTTGTGACCCTTTCGTGTTACGAAAATTTCTTTATCAAAATCTGATTTCTCGTATCTAAATACATATTAAACCATACCCAAAACAATAATTTCAAAATTTTTACCTCAAATAGTGCCACCAAAGCACTACGACTCTTTAATTGCTAAAATATAGTTTGTCGTACCAAAAAACATAAAAAACGATATCCCACTCGGTATTTTCAAAATCAATACTCCGAAGCGCTACGACATTTTCCCTGTCACAGTCAGATTTTTCATACCCAAAAACATATACAACTATATCCTTCAAGGTATGTATTTTCAACATTTTGATTCCAAAATCGTGACCCCGAAGGGCTACGACCCCTTCCCTAACAAAATTGGGTTTGGCGTATCCAAAAACACGTTAAACCGATACCTCACAAGGTATTTTCAAAATGTTTTCTCAAATTTGTTAACCTTTCGCTCTACGACTATTTCTTTATCAAAATATGATTTCTGGTACCAAATTACCCACTAAACCATACCCCCAAACGATATTTTCAAAATGATATCATAAAATAGTAACCCCGAAGCGCTACGACTCTTTAACTGTCAAAATCTGATTTCTCGTACCCAAAAACATATAAAAAGATATCTCACACTTTATTTTCAAAATTTCGACTCCAAAATCGGAACCAATAAGCGCTACGACATTTCCCTGTCAGAATCAGGGTTTTCATACCCAAAAACATATACAACAATATCCTACATGGTATTTTCAAAATTTTGATTCCAAAATCGTGACCCCGAAAGGCTACGACCATTTTCCTAACAAAATTGGGTTTCGCGTACCCAAAAACACGTTAAACGATACCACACAAGGTATTTTCAAAAAAATTTCCCAAATTTGTTACCCTTTCGCTCTACGACTATTTCTTTATCAAAATCTGATTTCTGGTACCAAAATACCCACTAAACCATACCCCACACGATATTTTCAAAATGATATCATAAAATAGTAACCCCGAAGCGCTACGACTCTTTAACTGTCAAAATTTGATTTCTCGTACCCAAAAACATATAAAACGACATCTCACACATTATTTTCAAAATGTTGACTCCAAAATCGGGACCCTTAAACGCTACGATCCTGTAACTATCAAAATTGGATTCCCCATACCAGAAATCTTATAAAACGATACCACACATGGTATCCTCTCTCTTTAATCCGTTGGTAGCAATGTTATCGATACCTGTGCGCGTGTTTATTTTTATTTTGATGCACCTAACGCCCACGAATCATACAAATGCACTCTCATTATATTTTCAAAACGTTACACTAAGTAACTGCTCAATCTATGGAAAGAGTCTAAAAAAATTCATTCGAAATCGCATAGTCACATGTAATACAATACTATATTGTAGTAATTTCAGGGCTGGGTTTGTACCATGACGTACATTTATGTTTTAATCAATACACTAAGTAAATCCAAACAGTTTAAGAGCTTTTCCATTGAAATCGCATAGTCAGAAGTTGTTATTTAGGTACTGGGATTGTATATTACTTTGATTAACTTGAGTAAGATATCTAAAGATATATAGTAGAGCCGTATATAAATAATATACTTTTCTAAGGTGTCTTAAGTTGGTTTTGTCCAACTTAAGACGCCTTGATCAACTAGAGGTTTCTGAGCCACATGAGTTGTAATATTTTCCGCGCCAGATCAACTTCGATCTCAAAAACAGAACTATATATATATATATATATATATATATTAATTAGGTTTAGTACAATTATTTTATTTGGTTACATTTAATATAAATGTTATTGTGTAAATGTAATAACTTATTGTACTAGAATATCAATATTTTACTTTTTCCTATTTGAGTTTCATATAAAATGCTAAATTAACCATTCATTGAATAAACCTTTTTAAATAGGTATAGAAACTGAATACATAATCCAGTATTTTAACCATATGTAATAATTAATATACATTTTAAATATCGGTTTCGTAATAATTGTACTAATAATTTTGCTCTTATATATAATTTGTATTTTACAATTTACAAACTCTGTAGAACGTTTTTTTGTAAATTAAAATAAATTTTCTATACCGTAGTAGTATATCATGTACATAAAGTATTTGAAAAGTTTACTATAAGTGAAACTATATATATATATATCAATACACACATATATATATAATTGTTTTTTCATTTAATATCTGAGTTGATAATATTGTTAAAATAATTTTTTTTTTTATGCACTTTAATGTCTCTTACTCATTACTTTGTTGGGGGTTTCATAAAAAAAAACAATAAAAAAAACAATAGGTAATTAGAATAAAGATAAAGGAAATTGTTCTTAACATTTACAAACTTAACATTTTAGGCGTAAGGAATGACTACAATAATTTAAAATCAATTAAATTAAAAAATCAACAAGACTTTATAAGAACTAAAATAATGTGTCTCCAGTCTGACTTAATACGATGTGAAACCAATATGTGATGCCCTAACAGACACCTGTGATTTAGTAAAGCTGTTCCCAAATTGTATTAAACTGTTAACAAGACAATGACTTGGAGTTTAATGTATGTTAAAATAGATTGGATAGAGCTTTACTATTCCTAAACTTAAGATATTGAGTATACAAATACTGCAGTAATTTTTAATCAAAAGATTAGTAAAATTTATTTATATTTATGGTTGTACAAATAATAATTTATCGTTGTTTGATAACTTCTATGTTCAGAAGTTAAACTTTTAAGTATATGAGTGCAGTATGAAGTAATTCATATAAATACCACCCTGAATACAGATATCGTGATTTTAAATATCTGTAACACGATATTTAATAGACAGACTACATAATCATGTTTAATAAATTACCAAGTTTTGGACTTTTATTATAATAATTTTTTTAAATGATAATTTTTGCTAAAAATAACTTTAAAATAAAATAACAATTATTAAACAAGTAAATTAAATAACCTTCATTTAGCCATCATTTGATAACAAATCCGAAAACATATTTAACAAAATAAAAAATGTCTACCACATTTGACACAGAACCATTAATATAGTCTACAACAATAATTCTTAATCCACACCAAACCCAAACATGATGCATATTTAGATTTAAGCATATATTATATTATTATAATCTTATTTGTGGCGACTGTGAGGACACTGTATCGGTCAGAGTGGAATAATTTAAAACAGGTTTTAAAACCCCTATAGAAAAATATAAGTTCAATCTATTATTCATACGCAAAAACTTTAATAATGAACCTTCAACATTACAGCAATATACAGAAAACATGACTATACTGCAAAGAATAAAGAAAATCACAAAATAATTATTGTGTAGACATTTGAAATTTACAAATATCAAATAATGAACCATCCAATATTTAGAAAAAGAAATGTTATTTAACCGCCTACTAGATATATGATTTAATATTCAAACACCATAGTACGGTGCAAAGTACAAATCAGATAAAGAACATTTTAAGTAGGCGTCTTCCAGTACATACTGCAAGGGCATATGTGGCCATAGTACTGGGGTCAAAAGAACTATTTATTTTAAGGAATATTTTTGTTGTGTTGAATATGTGAATTGTTGTGTTCTAATGTTTTGGCTATTGTGGCAGTGAAATATGTATCCACTAAACCTGGGAAGTAAAAGACTACTATTAATTAAGACTTCATAGGTTTATTTTCATTATTCATTATAAATCCATGCATTATAAATTATTCATTATGCGGAGTACGAGTACAGACCGCAACGTGAACGGCTATCAATACGGAAAATGACTGTACGATAAAATAAAACTTGACGACCACCAGAAGGTGCTAAAACATTTTAAAGTGTAATTGTGTTTTGTTTTATGTGATAGTGTAGACTAAAAGAGAGGACTTTGAAAATAGCCCATGTGAGGCTGAAACTACAGTCAGTGTATAGCGACTGGGAAAGAACCACTGAACGTATAATAAATTTCAAATTATTTAAGGTTTATATTATTGTTTAATTTATCAGTAGTTCTAAAGCTAAACAATGAATATTAGAAAACTACATTAAACTACACTTTTTCTCTTTTCTAAATGGATAAACCCTACAAAAATCAAGAAACAAAAAACGTGTATGTTTGAATCCATTATGTCATACATAATAACGTTCTCGCTTGACTTATCATTTAACATAAACCTTTGCCAACGCTTGGCCGCATTTTCTTATAACTTTTTTTCAATAAAATTTACGTATAGTTTCTTACCTAAAAAATAGTCAGACATGCTTTATGATTGTAATGCTATATCAATCATTACCTAACTTATTAACGCAATGTTAAAGCTACTATATTCGTTTTTATAATTTAGGTTAAGTCACTATTACATGCAATCACTATTTTGACTTTATTGCTATATTTTTACTTTAAAGTAGGTCTACCAATGACTGACCTTATTAATATAATTTTTTTTCAATAAAATTTACGTACTGTTTCTAGCCTAAAATAGATTTAATTATGTTAAATGAATGCAATGCTATATTAATTATTACCTAGTGTATTCAAGCAATGTAAATAGTATCTTTCATTCATTTTATAATATATTTAGAATTTACTATTGAATACTGATAAATATTTTGACTTTATTGCTGGGTTTCTTATTTAAAAGAAGTTTACCAATTCCAGACAGCATTTGCATAAAACTACATTTTGTATATAACTGACACAGTGTTTCTAACTTAACAAATGTTCGGTCATGTAATGCATACTAAATTAATGATTGCCTAGCTTACTAAAGAAATTAAAATAGCAACTTACTTTCTTAATAATTTTAAAGTACTGCAACATCGTAAACAACATATTTTAATATTACATACACGATTGGCCCTATGATGCTATAGTAAAATTTTTAGTTATAACTTTTGATTTGAATTCAATTTACTTAGCCATAATAACAGTATAAAAGAGCTAAAGCCCTGTATTAAGAACATAAAAGTAAATGACTAAGCTCAATCCTTCCATACAAGGGCGTAAGTAGCTTAACTAAAGCTTAACTCCTACCCTTAGCTATAAGGTAATGTAAAACTTTTGTTTTTAATTAAACCAGAAAGTTCAATAAAATCCCACATACAATAATAAAATGAAGATAAAGTAAGTTTAAACTACCGTATGCGTTTTATTTTGATGTATACAAATCTATCCAAGAGCAGTTCTATGTATACATTTGTGTAATGATAAAAAAACATCAGAACAGGTTTTCGGCTTGAGTTTTATTGCTTTCAGGCACATTGCTTTCACGGCGGCGGCGAACATAATACGTGACACTGCCTGGCTGTTGCATTTCGCGCGTTAAACGTGAATTTAAAAGTACTTGTAATCCATAACATACTTATAAACTAAATTGACTGAGTGATCTCAATGCACACTATGTTTACTGTTTATATATGTTCCATTATAATAACTCTTGTTGAAACAAACCACACTTATAACATAAATAAGGAAGAGTAAAAATTCTTGTTTGCACATTCAGATATCTATATTTCAAAATTATTTATATTTTATTATTCTCTATTGGGCGAAAATAAATCAGAGAGTGTTTTTTTAAGTCAAATCAAAGGTATATCTTTATTTAAACATATTTCCAGCTTCCATATAACGCTCCTTTTCCCAGCTATCGGCCATATTTATTTATTTTTAACTTAATAACTTATATTTGTATAACGGATTAACAGATGTTTGCACGATATGCATTAATGAAAAAAGTTAAAAAAACAAACAAAAAACAATCTGTTACCAAATATTTCCGATCCTTACAAAATACCATACTCTATTTTTAACTATTGTACCAAACCTAAATTCCAAATATGTGGAACTGGATATTAACTCTAGTTCTACGAGTAAATTTGTCTTTTAAAATAATTTTCGCTATGGTTAAATTGTGTTTTATTGTATATTATTACAATAAACAATAAATTCATTGTTACTCGGCCGAACATGTAACATGTGCACATATTTTAGCGTTATTGTTTTGTGTTACGTGCATCGTATTTATGTTCGTGTGTTTGTGAAAAATGTTCTACGACGATCTCAAATAACAGTGAGTGATGTGTTCTTATTTTATTTTATTTTCTTGTTTTTGTGTTTTAATTAATGTGACCGGATGATGGGGTAACCCCGAAACCGCGGTTGTCACAAGGTGAAAAACAAGGATTGGATGACAGGAGACAGGTAACTTATACCTATTTATTTAATTGTTATCATTTTCCAATCCGGGAGCCTACATAATGAAAAATATGTTTATCTATGAAATATGCTTGATAATGCTTCTAATATTTTGTAGAACAAATATGCATAACACTACTTACTACTATGTAATCTGATAAGATATTTCATTAACTCAACGTTTTAAGTTTTGAAAGTCTTGTACTGAAACCTTAAACATTTTACATTTATTATAAATAGCTGGACTTAAATTTTGATAAAATGTATAACAAACTTACACAATTCTGATAACTAATCTACCTTATTATGTTTCTACCTTTATCTACCTTTATGTTCTTTCATGTTAAAAAATAGAAACAATAACCATTCCTCTGTATTAGTTAAATAAATAATGTGTGCTGTACTTTAAATCTATAGTACTTACAATATTTATATTTTGAAATAAAAACATTTTGGATGAACATTGAGCTGACAATTATTTTGAATAAGATATTGAGGTACACTTCCTCTATGGGGTTATTTCGATATCTGTCGTGGTACGTAATAATCGTTCCGGAGTGGTGGGCGAAAGTATAGGCACCATTACAGACAGCTCTTGAAAGTTTTAATCATAGGACCTCTCGCAGTTGACTTTTGTGAGGTATTTAAGTATCTAGTTAATTCAAATTATTATAAAGTAATTGCTGATGTTATTTTTTTTTAATTAAAATGTTTGATCGGACTCTCTAAATAAAGCTAAATTAATTGAAGAACTGTTACAGAGTAGTAATGATAAGGAAATGTTATTGAAACAATTGACAAAGGAAAAGGAGAACCATTCAATTGATTGAGGCAATTCCTATGCAAAAGTTAATAAATAATAAATTGTTGTTACAAAATAAGTCGCTTACATCAAAAATACTCAAGTTAAAATAAAATAATGTAATTTTCAATATTTCTACTGAATGGAATACTAAAACTCCTGCTGTTGGTAGATCTATACCCAGTGTGAATATTTGTTAGGTGAATGTTTTGTCTTTCCCAACAAAAATTGCTAAATTAAATTATTTTAATACAAATGTTACCATAAAGTTAAGAAACCAGCTTGATACTTTTGTTTTAAACTAATCAAATAAAAATTCTCCTACTTTCCGACAGTCAACGAAGGGGGTTGCCGACGTAAATTGTTGATTCATTAGGGCCTGACTTTAATGTAACTTTAATATGTATAAATAATACAAAGCTATACCAAGTAGTCGAAAATGAAGTATCTATGACTAAATATTTTAGTGAGTGTGGCTTTGTAATTATTGCTAGAGATACAAACGACATTTGCAATGAAAGTGAAAATGATAAGGTTAATATAATGTTATCAACCTTACCGTATAGGTAAGACAAGTTTTGTTAAATAACACAATTAACGATGTAAACAAATTTAATGTTAATGTTCAGTATAGTTAAACCTAAAAATGTGTTTTTGTGTGATATAAGAATATGTTACAAGACAAGACACTACTAGGCATGCTCTCAATCTTAGGAATTCAGGGAAAATTAAACTATACTAAGCTTTTCGGAATACGTAAACTATTCAGGGAAACATCTAGACATACCAAACGAATTGTAACTCTTAACCTTTTCAGGGAATCAGAAACTCACTTGAACTCTAATGTGGTTCAGCAAGAACTAATAAATGTTCAGAATACTGGGAATATTGGTAACGTATTGCAAACTACGCAACAAAACCAAATCAGTTCTGAAGTTTGTTCGCCCCTATTATTTCTAATGATGAAAACAATTATTCTTTTTTAACTCCAATTCTTACAACAAGATATTCTCTAAAAAAACCAAATGGTGGTGAATTTATTACCATTGTGAAGGTCTGAACTCAAATATGTATTTTGGAATAAGGTATTACTTTGTTTTTATACAATATAAGCAGTTTACTCAACAAAATTCCAGAGTTAGAAGTGTTTTTTAAAATAATTTAGTCCCTACTCCTATAGCTTACGGCAATTTGTTTGCTTGAAAATGGGCAGCAGTACTTAAAAAAAAAATATATATATATATATATTTGTCTGTAGGGGCAGTAAAAGTTCTCACGAGGAAAAGTGTTACTCTGTTTCTCTCTGTTTCATCAATGCTCATTCTATTTAATAAGTTTTTTAAAGGTTCAGCAGTTCAACTAAAACTTCCATCATTGCTCAGTTAAGCTATTAACGATATAGAGCTCCGACTATCGATATAAACATTTTTATGCCTAGAATAAATTAAATTCTTAATATCCTTAAAAAAAATACATCTAGGTTTAGCAGGGGATTCTATCATTGAACTAGAAGTCAAAAATAGAAGTACAATTAAAAGTCTTCACCTTTTTTTAAATTTATGAAACTTGGCCTAATTTTAACGAGCAATCAAGAATTGGTTCAGGATCAAATTCTTGTATTGATCATATTTTATTTAATGTACACCATTGAAAACATATTACATGACCCTTACATATCTTACTACAAAAGTCTTTCGATTCTAATTCTAAATTTATTAAAACACAAATACAGGGGGGGTGCATATAATCAGAAAATTTTGAACGTTACAGTTGGCATGGCTGCAGAGCCGGCATATGTTGGAAACCGATGTGAGAAATTGTTGTGAACGTATTTCCATTTGCATTGTGTTTCATTGAAGGGGTTCAGAACGTGCTGTTGCTGTAAGAGTGTTTAAAACAAAATTGATAGTGCGACTGCCACACAAAAGATATTCCAACATCATTACCAGCTTGAGCGTAATGGACGTGTAGCATTTGTGCATGCAATTACAACGTGGGTGCGTAATTTTGTAGAAACAGGTTCTGCCCTGAAAAGGAAACCTGCAGTTTTGTTCCAACGGTACGTACCGCAGCGAATATTGCAGTTATTCCTTGAATCTATTAAAACCACTTTACCTTATATATATATATATATATATAAGTGGCACATAAATGCATTATATGTATTATACAGGATATTTCAGAACTCTCTACCAATATTTTAAGGTATTGTTTATGGGCCAAAAGCAAATCTAAATATAATGAAATCGCCCGAAAGTCCCCAGTTACTCACACATGAGCCATTTTGTTTTTTCAGATATTATTTGTTTGTTAAAAAACTAATAAAACTAAACTATTAAAAATTAAAAAATCTATATTTTCCGAAATCCAAAACCAAAATGGCGGTCATTTAAAATATTTGAACAGAAATAACTGTAAAATGGCCAATGGTACGAATTACTTGTTTTAGATATTTTATAACAAATGTAACGTTACCTTATTTTTTAAGATTGCCCAATTATTTATCGTGATTTGCTACTTTTTATGGTGCGCGGCTGAAGGTTGCAGTTCTGTCGAGGTACGCGGCTAATATCCTCCACAACAATGCAACAATCACCTAACTCTTAACATGATTATAACAGTAGGCCTAAATAAAAACAAAATAATTGTGGTTTTCCTCTTACAAAATAATATCAGTAGGAAATATCTTTATTGGATTTTGTCTTAAATCTTACTATAAATTCGTTGTATTACACCAATGAAAATACAAGAGGATTTAAAACATGGTTTTAATTAAAAACAAATTCAATCTGAATTATGTTGCATAAAGAATTAATAAATTTGACAATGAAAACCTTGCAACGAAATAGAAATTGCTCAAAATGTCCTCCTCCTGCACATTTACAAGGAGAGACATGATTTGTCATTGACTGCAAATATTCTTCCTTGTATATTAATTGCACATTCACTTCGCAAAGGCATTGGCGAGTCAAAAATGTTTACATATTTTTTCATTAACACATTAACTGTTTTTTTAAACTATTTTATATTTCATTTAATAATATATTAATCAATATTTTACAGTAATAATTGTTATCAATTGCTGGCTCGAAAGGGTCCTGGCTCGTCACGGGAACTTGGTGTTGGGGTGGGTTCTGGTTCGTTTTCTTTTCCACCAGTGAGAAAGTAGATACATCTTCAAAGATGACTGGTAGATGATCAATGTTGAGTTCTTCATCCTCATTATCCAAGTGGGGACCCCCATTAAGACAATTCCCCTGGCAGTTTTGTAGTTCCCTTTCTGCATCCGTATTTTGTGGTGGCACAATCCTTGTGCACTGACAAAACATAATTGTAAATTTTTCATACGGTGCAGCCTTCTGCTCACTGTACACTGGATTTAGAAATTCGTTGGCGTTTAGCTCCCAATCACAGATCTGAGGAAACAGCTCATGTCCTAACCACATCACTGGACTTGGTTCTATGTCCTCAGAGAATGTAGTTACGCTGACATAACAATGTCAAAGTCTGTCACACGTACATCTTTGATTGAGCTAAGTGTAGAGCACTGACTTCGACAATCACCATCCCACCCTCATTAAAAAAGGCCAAAGGGGAGAAGCTAATTCATATTGCAAATAAGATTTCAAATCTTTGTCGTTTTTCTTGCTTATGACTATGCTTTGGAGTAGCAAGAAATGATCCATAGACAATTTTGAACTTGATTGACCAGCTTATAGTTAAAATGGAGTGTACTAAATTTTTCTGAGGCAGTTTGATATCATAGTGTATTAGAACTTATATAGAATTGTATGTTATGCTCATACATAACAGGACTAACTCATAATAGTCTATATAACCAAAAAATAGTATGTAGTTGGCTTGGGCCTCATTTTTATGTGGCATAAGTTAATAACTACTAAAACATCTTTAATAATAGTTCAACAATAACTAAATCTTACTTTTATTCTGGTTTAAATTAATTAGAAAACACTCTCTGTTTAACTTCTATATGTGCCACTTATACATATGTTACTCAATATTTATAAATTGTTTTCATCATACGGAAGAAGCGTAGTTTCACGTATCGGTGACCTTATAATGGCCTGCTAGATCTCCTGATCTTATTGCGACTTTTCCTGAGGGGGATATCTTTAAGGCAAGGTATACCATACTCGTCCTGCAAAAATCCATTGACATTGAAAACAAAATCACCGCCATTTCCCAAGTTTTGCTTCACCGAGCATTCCAGAGTTTTTATAAGAGGCTATCAGAATTTAAACATATCTTTCCTATGGCATCTTTAAGAAGTGAACAGATACTTTGTGGCATTTTGATTAAAAACATCAAAAGACATAAAAGACATAATGTATAGATGCACTTTTGTCAATAAATGATCATTTTTATCTATTTATTCGTGCAAATAACATTATTTAAAAATATGAGGGTTTCCTGCGCCACCCTGTATAAAAAACTAACTTATAAGTTTAAGGTTTTTTAATGAACGTAATCTAAGCTGTTTTATTGATCTTCTAGAACATGTGAAACTTTTATAGGTTGGATTTCCTTTAAAGAGCTAAATACAAAATGTTGACATTTTTCTGAATGGATTCAATGAATCTTTGCATAAAAATTGGTAGAATTATAGAAAAGACTTGTAAAAATTTCCTAGATTACCACATATTTTAATAACGTGAGCAAGGAAATGTGGCCTGTTGAGGTACAGGGGGCCATCTGCTGCCCTGCGACTTTTTTATAAGTTTTATTGTAAAATTCTATAAACGGAAGTCATTCACACAACTAAGAATGTTACAAATGAAGGACACATGGATAGGTCAAAAAAATAAATCAAATGCAGGTTGTACGAAGGGAGACTGGGTATGTGAGTGCTTCTGAAACTGATGCTTTAATGCTTTACAATGGAGGATTCATTATCAAGAACCCGACTGAAATTTCCATCACTTTTGGTGAATCAATCGTACACACTACGGATAAATTAGAACTAAAATGTAACTATGATTGTATAATAAACACTTTAAAACAAAAAACATAAATTTTTAATGATTATTTTAAACCGACCTTAGAGAAATAAGTGTATAAAGTAATTTCTGGATCAAAGAATACAAACGGCGTTTGTTTTTATGGTATTAATACAAAGGTTTTGAAAGTTTCTTCCCATATTATTTTAAACCACTCTCTTTTTTTTATCAATAAATCTTTTGAGAATGGTAATTTTCCAGAAATGCTTGAATATCCTCTAATAAAATCTACCTTTGAAAAAGGAGATTAGAGAATCATTACAAATGACAGGTATGGTTACAGTCCTATACTGGTTTTGTTTGACATTTTTGAAACAGTAATTCTGAACAAAATTCGTAAGTTTTTTGATAAATTTAATATTCTAAAAGGGACTTAGTTTGGATACGGGATAGACTTCATTTAAGAATCTCATACATACTCTCGTACAAAATATACTAGATGCCATAATTTGCTCGTTGGACAAAATAATGCGCCTAAAGTGTTACCTCTCAAAGGCGTTTGATTGTAACGACCAGGCAGTTCTCCTTTATAAACATCATTATTATGGTGTTAGGGGAAATACAAATGATTGGATGCGGTCCTAATAACGTGTAGAAAACAATGAGTAATCTACAAAGTCTCTTATGGAATTTTCTGCTCTTCTTTTGAAATAAATTGTCGCTGTGTGCCCCAGGGATCAATATTGGGTCCTTTACTGCTTTTGGTCTAAATAAATGACCTGCCTGGGGAACAATAATTGTCCTGTTTGCTGATGACACAGTTTTAACAGCTTAGGAAATAATAATATTGAACTATACAAGTCTATTGCTTCATCATTAGTTATGGCAGAAAATAGTTTCTTTTTTTGTAAATGGCCTAAAACTGAACAAAAATAAAGCTCAGTTAATGTAATTTTACTTGCAGCTATAAGTAGGTTAAAGTCAAAGTTTTAATTGATCATTTGGAGCCAAAATTTCTGGGGGTGGTAATTGATGAAAAGAAAAACTGGAAATCGAATATTACCTTCATTTCAAATAATCTTAATTAATCATTTATTGAACTTCGTACTATATCACGTGTTTCCAGTCTGGCTGCAATTAAAACAATACATTTACATATGGATTCTTTCACATCGTATACGGTGTTGCTCTTTAGTTGACTCCGTAGAGTCTGGAAACTATTCAGAGTATAGTCTTAGTCGATCAAGTCGTTTTCAATTCAAACGAGAATAATTTGTAATATAAAAGTTATGCATACGTTGCAGGAATTCTTATAAACGTTTTTTAACTATTACCTGAATAATATGCATCCTCTTATCCTGTCGTGCTCGTTTATAGAAATAATTATATGGATGTCGTTCAGTAGAAGCATGAATATTCCATGTGTTGGCAAATGATTCAATGCCCAGAATATAGATTAAAGTTGTTCTACAATAAGGTGCGTAACTCTAGTCTAAAGTTTGATACAACAGGTTGAAAGATCATAATATTATAAAGAAAGTGGCTTGAATTAAAACTTTTAAAAATAAGCCCTTATCGTTATTGTACAAAGGGCAATTTACTCGGGTGAAGGGTACCATATGTTTTAAATAGATTTTATAGTTTAAAAATTGTATATATACGATGTTAAATAATGTATATATTTGTGTATGTTTTTTTTATATTACTTGTATTATATTCTGCTTATTGGCATAATGTATGTTGTATATGTTAAAACTGTAATGTTTAGTGAGCAATGTTATTTGTACTCGAAATGAGGGTAAAACAATTAAACTAAACTAAACAAAATCTTCTTTATTCCTACGATTAAGAAGAAAATATCAAATTAATACTTCATAATGCATTCTTTGTTAAAAAAATGTGTTGGTTGCCAAAGAATACACCTGACTTTGTAAACTGTAACCAACCAAATATGTTTGTATACTTTAAGGGAACATTTTAGGTTTATCCAAAAATTACTATTAAAAAATAATCGATTATCAAAATTACTGGCAGAAGAGGCGATAAAGGAAAATATATTTTGGTTTAAAGATTATGGTTTAAAGATTTTTGGTTTAAGTTATGTAGGAAATATAATGTAAAGTTACGCAATTCTTTTAAAGACAATAGAGAAAATTTGTGTATAAAAGATCTTAAAAAATGTATTATATTAGACTTTGCGAATAACTTATTAATCAGAATACGTTATTCTAGCCCTTTGGGGCCAGGGCGACGATCTACCGTAAATTAAAAAGTATGCCTGAGTGTTATACGAAAAATCCCAAGCGCGATCTATCGTCGCCAAGATTATTTCAGTCTTATAATTATGTAAATAACTTTTTACACATAACTTGGACATTTTTGTGTACAAAACAATATAATCTATTAGTATGAGCCTTAATTTAATTATTATAAGTTCTTATTGACATTTTTAAAACGATCTGACAGCTGACGTAATCTAACTGCGCAGTTTAGTTGTCATTCGTCTATGATTTGTTTACTAGTGAATTTAACATTCATTTTTCGATTTTTGTTATGTTCTTTTAATGTTAATGTTAATTTAATTTTTAATTTTTAATGTTAAGTGTATAGGCTATTTGAGTTATTTAGTGATCTAGTTGTGAGTGTTAAACAATAATAATAATGAAATTTAGTGCTATTTGTAATATATTGGTATAATGTTCGTGAAAATACCGAGATTGTTTACCACGCCTTTTTAGTGAGGAGTTTGTTTTTTTTAGTTTATGTGTTTTCAAATTAATTTTAGTTATTTACTGATACAGTTTCTGGTTTTAATATTATCAATTCTATTTTAATGTGTAATAAAAAAACACTCACTAATAAAATGAACTCACTTTTCTAAGAATGTTTAGTTAGGTTAGGCCTATGTTAATTTTTACTTTTTCATTTTGCGACATAAAACCAGATATTATTTTTTAATTAAATAACTTTAAATTTTGTTAACATATGGAAAATAGTATAAGGATTCAGGATTAAATTTTTAATGTTTCCCACGGTAAACAATTTCTAGATTTTCTTTCAAAAATATTAAAATCACATTTTTTTTTAATTTTACAAAAACAAACACACAATTTATCACACAAAATAAAAAAAAAATATAATTTAAACATAAAAATTAGTAGGTTTAATAGATAAACTAATTTGTAACATTTTGATAGCACAAACATTAAAATAGCTTCAATACAAGGCAACTTATAATTTGTTTAACAAACCTCTACCTTAACACATTTTTTTGACTGGGATTTTTCAGCACATTTTCCAATAAACTGCACATGACATTTTTTCCGATCAACCATATTTTTGGCCTGGGACCCAAAGGGCTAGACATTCAAATTGTAGACGGAGTTAAATTATAATTTAAGAAATAAAATAAAAACACCATTTTGTTAGATAGTAACAATATGTATATTATTTCTGCGTTTTAAAATTAAGAGGTTAGTTGATATTACCGAGGGAGGTCATAAAGGTTAATTGTACAATAGACTAGAAGTAGTGGATATATATATCAGTATTTGACTATTTGTCCTGCTTTAAAAGAATTTAGAATGAACTGATTTGGCAGTATAGTATTAACAAAGGGTGATTTCATACAGTATGTAGACCCGAACGGGAAAGATTGGTTTAAATTGTTTAGTTAGCATACTGAAGCTTATAGCTATAGAAAATGTTTGATGGGATTGTTTAATTAATTACTAATGGATGTATGATCTCGCTGGTCAGTTTAATTCTTGAGTGGTACTGGTGTATTGTTTTGTTATGTACTGTTTTGTTGTGATTTGGTTTTTAAAGTGTTTATTATTATTTCTATATACATATGTGTTTAATACGCTTCACAATTATTGCTGTGTAGATACGTTGTCCATGTAGTTGCGTTTTTGTTCTACTAGATTTTGTATTTTTGATATTTGTAAATAAACTTATATTATTATTATTATTACTTTCATAATTGTAAATCTTATAATGTTTTAGGTTACCACAGCTGTGATTCACAGTCATTACTGCCGAATCTGTTTGTAAACGAAGCTACGGTAAAAGCTACGAATGTACAATGGGTTGAGAGATTTTATGTTAGCTGTGATATTAATATATCCGGTAGCATTGTACGTTGGGCTTCCGGCATAAAAGTTACACACTGGTAAATATTTTGCTCCAAAGAGTTATAATATCACATGCTGTACCAAACTGTTACCAAAACCGAGATTGCTTTTTGTGGTTTGCCTTTTGTGTGTTGTTACTGTCAGCTCTGACACATAATAAAGACCAAACAAAAGCCAATGGCTCATAAACTACAACCAAATGAAATATAATAAATTGAGATGAGTATATACAAATAATTATAAAATTGTTTAAAAGTACTTATGTCATTATCTCATTATATTATTTCAGTTAGTAAGAAATAAAATTAATTTGATTCAAATAAAAATCAATTTTCCCCCTTTGACCTAGTTTAAAACATATTTTATCGTTTGTTCAAATATGTAATACTTTTAAACATTACAAGATAGAACCACTTTTAAAATGTAATTTAAAAGCTAAAGTTTAAATTAAAAATTTGGCAACTTCAATTGTAATATCGGTTCGAGACGCAATTTTGCAACATGAAGACATTTTTCAGTTTCGTTAATAAATAATGTGTACATTAACTTCAAATCTTAATAGTCTATGAAAAATATTATCTAACATTGAAAGCTCATAATTACAAGATTTTTTACAAGCTCTTTTGTAAAAAAAAGACAAAAAAAATCAAATAAACTTGCAAGAAATGCAACATTCTAAAACAATGTTTAAATTTCCCTCTTTTCAATGATAATAAAAATACTGTCAAATTACATGTTTACTAACAATCAATAAAACACAACACTTACACAAACACAAAAAACATTAAACAGTCTTGTCCAGCACCGGTGTGCACTCTAATACATCCGGTGAAGCTCTCTGAAGACTGTTTAATGTTTTTTTTTTTTTTAGTAAGTGTTGTGTTTTATTGATTTTAATGTGTGACGAGTTCCTCGAGTGAATGAAAAAAAAGCAGGAGGTATCTGATGATGAAGTTGTAAATACTTCGAAACATGTAGTAAACGTATAGATCAAAAACAATTCGAAGTCACAAGACGGACCTTATAAGATATTTCATTGTATTATTTAATTGTGACTTGGTACCAACAAAAAGAATATTAAAACTAATTTACTTTGGTTAGTATTATAAAAAAAGAATCATAAAATTTTAAACAAAATATAATAAAATAGCATTTAACTTGTAAAAAGTAAAACCCAAAAGATTGGATCCAAGTGGAAACATGGCTTGTAATATACTACATTGCACATTACATGTTTTCATAATTCAATACAGTAAATACGTTGTGAAACTTAAATCACATCATATAATAGCTCTATATAAAATCATAAAATATTGATCATAATGATATAAGTTTTTTTGTCAAACTAACATATTTTTTGCCAAATAATGTGTAAGAGTTTTTTTTTGCAAAATTTAGATTTTTACATCGAAGGGTATCTAATTGCTTACTGAATTTCTATTCATCGTTATACTATACTAATTTCTAGATTATTTAACTACAACTTTACTACCTTCGTAGGTAACAAAACATGCATTTATTAGATCGACTGTTAATGATGATGTTCAATGGTTATTATATCCTTCTATTTTATTCGATTAATTGTTAATGGCTTTTCACCACTATAATATAAACTTGAATATTTATAAGTAGTACACTATATAGCTCCCTCTTCACATTATTTATGTTGGCATTTACATAAATCATATTTATACAATATTGCAGCTTAACGCTTTTCACTTAACTATCAAAATCAAATATAAATTTTCCGTAATAAATCTTGAGAGTAAATAGTACTAAGCAACCTAACTAGTAGATACAGTCAAATAAACAAATATTCAACCATTTGTATTGCTACTCATTAAACCATTTACTACCTCATAAAACTCTGAATAACCGTGTCAAGCTTAATAATTAATTGTTATAACTTAAATTTTTTTAACGAAAGTTAAATCTGACAGACAAATCAGTGTTTACATAATTTATTCCTGTTTGTTTAACTTTTAATGCAGATTATGCTAGAATTATGATTTCTAACACATTATTAACTTCATAATTTATATATATAAATACAATGATATTGTTTCACTTGAAATATAAATTTTTAATAAATTTCCAGAGCTTATAAAACTGGATTTAATATTGAATGCATTTAATTCGATACATTTTAATATAGGCCTAAATACTAATGTTACTATAAATAAAAACAAATTATCTGTCCGTATGACTTTCAAAGTTCTGTAATAAAGTATTTAGTGACATAAATACGACTTAAATAAAGTTATTGCTTTTTTAGATTTTTTTTTTAAACTACGAAATTTAATATCAACGATTCACATTAAAATTTTAACTGTTTAGTAAAAAGAAACTGTGCACATTTTTAATGCAATATTATTAACAAACTAAATTGTATAACCTCTAGTAGGTGAAAAAAATACTGATTTGTTTATAAGTTGCATGAAGATATGGGCCTATAAAAGGCTAAGCAAAACATTTCTCAACTTAAAATAATTATCAATTTAAAAATCAACGCTCACCTGATTATTAATGTTTATTGTTGGTACTATAATCAGCTGTTGACTCCAACTTGTTTCCATTACTAGATTATTTCATATTTGTATAATTATTGTTTTGGTTAGGTTAGAGTTCTGAACAGCTTTAATAATTCTAGTTGTTTTGGGCATTAGTAATTCTTGTTATATCATTGACCCAATCATTTGTTTTTAAATAGAATATTATTTACCATCATGGCTTTTAGGTCATGACCAATCCAAAAAATGTAATCGTGTTAGTAAATTTAGGTTTATTGTGCAAATAAAGTATTTATACCTCTTTGTATTTTTTTTTGCATTTTTACACTCGACATAACAAATTAATGATGTGTAAAACCTTACCTTGGAATTTATTTGACTTTTTCTTCTGACTCACCATAACATTTACTCAATTTAAAGAAGAGGGGTTTGACTACCCGGCTTCATCACTTTTTCTCCTAACAAATAATGCAGAGAACATTACCGCTTTCCTCACCTAAACTCGACTTCACTATATTGTAACATTTTATTGCAGACCTTGGCAATTCCGTTTCCACTCATTCTGCTATTATTACCCTTAGCATAATTTCATTTATTTTCAATGAAAGAGTTTTGAGAATAGTTTAACATAGTGAATATATTTCGAACTCGTATATTTTATTCAAAAAAAGTTAATATTGATACTGTAATGTTAAATATTACAGATAGATTAAAGAATTTTGTTTCTGATATAAACATCGGTATTCACTACATCACTTTTAATTTATCTACACTGTTTCTTACTTTTATAGTTCGAATAGCACACTGAAAAAGATTTTCCTATTTTCGATTAACTATTTAAATAGATTTTATTTAGTTAAGTTAAAAACGTTTATGTATTAAAATTAACTATAGGCCTATGTTTAAAAAACTAATATTTAGTCCATATGAGTGGTGTAAAAGTATAGGTTATATCTGAGGTCCTAATATAAACTCCCCTTATTTATTATATTAAAGGTAATTACCTAAGTCATCTACGAAATATGGACAATTTTCCAAAAACATACAGTGTATAAGAAACTTGTGTACTAAAATTTCTCAAAACTATTGAACAGATTGTTTGTTTATTATTTTTGTCTAGTATGCATCGTGATTATTAACAAATTAACAGTTAAAATACAATACAAAATATATCTTTTAAACAAATTGTTTGCTAAGATTCATAATAAGTAAATAAATATCATTACTTATTTAAAACAGTATGCAAAAAATTTAAAGACTTACATTAAAATAACCTACTAAAAAAGTTTCATGTTAATATTTTGTTCAAGTAATAGTATTACATTTTACTTTAAGAGTTTAAATAAAAATAACTATTTAAAATAACAACAAATGTGGGTTAATTTCTCAAGATAAGGAAAGACGCTAATTGCAATGATTCAACAATGATGGTTGAAAGTGGCGGAACAATTAATAATTAAGATAAGAACGTCTTACCGTGAAGCAGTGAACACAGGATTAGCAAGCGGATCATTGTGGGCCTGCTTGATGGGACTACGTAGTCATTGGTAAAACAAACAAATTAATTCGTATTTTATTTTTACAATTTATATCACTTTACTTCAGCACTGAACCACTTTGACGCAATTTCATAAATCAAATACTCTAACTTAAATTAAAACTGTAAATCGACATTTACAAAATATTATTATCAAGCTGAATTATCAAGAAACATATGGCTATCTTTCTTTCAAGAATAATAACCGAGGTTAATATTTACGCGCTTTTTCATTCGTTATAATCATTTTAGATAATTAGAGATGAATAATTATGCAATGATCTACGTAAGACTGCTCGACACTAACTGAACAGACTCCCGCGCCGATGTAATGCGTCTCTATATCCCTACTCTCACCGGATTCTCCCTCTCCTCCCTTCCCTGCCCACTTAAATCTCTGTAGTCTGTTAATGTCACCCCCTTCATTCTTCACTAAACACGACTTTTAGAAAAGATGTTTTCTCCACTCGTACTGAAAATTTCGTTATCACGTTCAATTTATTTACATCGAAGGATAGAATTCCCTCGAAGAGGCGAGGTAAAACAGTCGTGAAACTTGTAAACGTGCATTATACTCTACCTGTCTCGTTCAATTTAGGTGTTTATACTTATAAAAAAGCAATTTTAAATTTGTTTCTTAGAAATAGAATACACTACGTCCACTGTGGTTACGTTTTGATTACGAGTAATATTAAGCCTTTATAAAATTTGTTAATATATATAAGCTTGAGTGATTACTTAATTATATTTTATTAAATATAATCATGCAATTTGATTTATTAGATTTTTACAAATTATTAATTGTGTAAGATTTACAATATTTGGTTATTTCCATTTTTGTGAACACTTTTAAAATTGACTATATAAGAAAGAACTTAAATTGGTAAATTAAGTAATTAGAAATAATTCAAAATTAAAAATATTATTAATTTTAATAATTTGATCAAACACAGTTAACGAATGTTTATTTACAATTAAATTAAACTTACAGATTAACATAAATAAAATGTGCATTATATTGTATATAGGGTAAAATAATTTCAATTTGCGCTCACTATATTTAAGGCTTGTACATTTAAAAAAAACAATAATACAAATAAATATTGATAATTCGAAAAATGAAATTCAAGAAGCTGCCCGAAATGTTTCTTTGCCAAAATTAGATAATGCAGTACCTTCATTTTATAATCGGCTATTCCACTGTCAGGCAGTTGGAGAAAAACATTTTGAACATTTGATTAATTTAATTTTGAGTAAGTGCTTAATACTATGATGTATTTTACAATTTTTTTCAATAAAGCCAAAAAAATCTGATTTTAATTTATTGTTAGCTAACTATAAGAGATAGTAAAAAAAAAATTAAATACAAAAATTGTTAATTTTAAATAGATCTTTAAAATGAAGTGCCACATGACCTAACTTGCCATTTAAAATGTTTGAGTTACAATTTCTTAGATTTTTCCAAAATTTTATTTTGTTTTGTTCAAAAAATATTCCCAAATATTGTTGTGTGGCATATCATTTGAAGGTTTATTTAATTCTGAATCCAAAAAGAATAATATTTAATATTAAAAACGAAATAGTACAGCAAAATGTGAAAAAATCAGAAAACACGTTGCCGTCGTTGGTTTTTTGGCCGCTATTTTTAATTAGTTAAAGATATGGATGTGCAAATTTCAGCGATGGTATTCTCTTGAACTTATACATCGAAATGGTGTATCACATGATTACCTTCGGGTTTAGAAAAACAAAGTTACATTCAAAATGGCAGATACATTTTTCTAAATCATAATAAAGTATGTTTTTTTTTATTAAATAGGTGCCTGAAATTACGGAGTTGACATGTGCAACAATTTTTAAATTATTAAGGGATAGTCAGACTTTTTTTATCACTCTGAATATATTTTATTTTGAAATTTACTTATAATGTTATATATATAACTGATACAATGTAAGATTTAAACCTTTATTAATTTTAAGAAAAATGTATTTTAGTAATTAGTTTAATCAGTCCTGTATATAGATTTGTTAAATGTATCCTAAAAAACAGAATTAAAAACCACGTAGTTTTAATTTTAATAACTATAACTCCTTATAGCATGCAAAAACTTTTAGGAATAAACATATTTTTCTTGAAATAGTTATGTAACCTTAAGGGAAAACATTACGTGATTCGGTTTCGCACGCCAAACATCTTGCTTACCTCCACACACATATTTGTTTATTTAATGGTATTAAATGTTTATGATTACTGAAAACAAATGTTAAGCAAATAAGTAATTTGAAAAATATAAACGAAATCACATAAATTTACCTTATCACAGAAATTATAAACAAAGAAAATAGTTATAAACTCAAACAAATCCTATATAAATTCAAAATAATATATTCGAAATCTGAAATCTTGTCCTATTCGCTAAAACAGATGATTTTTGTACCAACACTGAACATCTTCAATCAGATAAGCTAGATAATTTTTAATATGTTTATTTATCAGGATTTATTTAAACTATTTACTAGCCTAAACTTTCTTGAAAATTATTAATACATTCTAGTACTTCAACTCAACTAACTTTAGCCCATAAGCTGTATTTTGCTAAATTTATGGTATAAAGGTATTAACATTTACGAATTCAAGTTAAATATCTGCATTTATCTCTTTATTTATTAACGGATGGCTTAAATATATACTTAATTAAATTATAGAACATAATTACTATTTTGTTTTGAAATATGTATAATGTAGATGCATAAAATATTTTAATACCCGTAGAATTAATTTTAACCTTTATTTTCAGGTAAATTTAAGACTCTCACTTACAAAACAAAAATATGATATTATTTTTGTTTTGTACTAAACAAATATAAAGGACAATTATTACAACAATAAAAATAAATAAAACATAATAAAATAGTTATAGAATTATACAAGAAATTATAAATTTTATTAATCGCTTTTAAAACATCATAAACACAACCTGTGAAAACTTAGTTTAGGCTCACACACATTGTCAGAGGCTACATTTTGTATACAAATAAATTTATAATATACGACAAAATATAAATTAACTCATAAACTAAAATATGCACTCGCAAATAATCTCACATTTAAAAAAGCATTCTCCTATAACAACACTAACCTCACGAGAACCAGAAACTACCCCCAAGATTGTAAAATGAGCAAACAAAATCCTTTTTTGAAAAAGCACTATCTTTGATGTAGTTCGGAAAATTACTCTTGATTAAACAGAATTCAAACAGTAAGTAGGGAGAACGTTCAATCGGTTAATACTTCATAATTCTATTAAAAACTTGAGCGAAACAAAAGTAATTTGTGTTAATTTTGCCTCTATAGCAGATAAACACTAAACGTATCAAACAAACTACACAATTTAGAAAAAACTATTTCAGTAATTCAGCATACTTAGTTTAACAAATTTAGAGAAGAGTAATAAAAGAAGTTTTAATATTGGTGTCATAATTATCTAGTTATAATTCACACCTCAACTCAACTTTTTATGGTAACCAAGTATTATGATGCATACTATGTTTACACTTTCATTAACAAAAAAAGTTTGGAAATCTACAAATATTTATATTATTATTGGTTTTCTTACAATAATAGATATATTTAATAAATAACTTAACATTTATTTTTGTTTTGCTGGCAGTCGAGCAATCCAGCTTTGAGTTTTTTCTTCTTAGTTACGTCACGTTTTACTTGTAGAATTTTCAATGTATAATGGGTATTACATGTAAGTGTTTTGGGTAAGATGTAGGCCCTACAAGTGTTGTATTACTAATAAACGACTTGCATTAAGGGGACCCGGTAGGCAAAAAACTGAAAAAACTCCATTTTTATTTTTTCACCAATTTTCTAGAGAATTTAATTCTGAAAATTTTGATATATAATATGTGGTATCCATGGAATTAATATGGTTAAACACCTGTACCACTCTTCTCCGTCCTTACCAAACTAAAACAGCGTCAGCCGGAGACCAGATATCTAGTCATATCCCGTCAGCTTGGAAGCGAGCCAACCACCGTTTGCTTTACTTCCGCGCTCCTACCCTCAAACCACAGATATGATTAGATATCTGGTCTCCCTAGCCTAGATTCGAACTCAGCATCTTCTGATCAGAAAGACGCTACGTTATCCACTAGACTACGGCTTCATTTAAGAAAACTGACAAATTAACAAAACTTCAGTTACTTTACTATCGGTATAAATATTCCGTGTAAAGTAAAAGATAGTTTATCAGCACCATCTAGGAGCGGTTATAACAAAAATGTACCTTCATCAGCGCCATCTAGGAGTGGTTATAGGAAGTTTGCTTGGTTGTTCTTAAGTTTGAATCTGTATAAATTGTATGTGTGAGACGTTTATGATGCAGTCCCCTTAGATGCGATTTCCCGAAATTTGTGTTTGTTAAACTTGGTGCACAGTTTTCTCAGGAACTACTAGAGAAAAGCTAGTGAAATATTTACCATATATTTATTACCTATTAATCCACACTTTAATACAGGGAAATCTTAAAATAATAATTACTTTTTGAAATAAAAAAAGGTTTATATGACAATTTTGGGTAAATAAAGTAAAAAACAAAACAAAAATATTGCTAGGCAACAGAATTTTTGTTGAACAAATCCTTGTGTTAAAGTGTAGTTTATAAGTCTAACAATAAAGGTGCAAAAATTCAACTACCTAAGTCTAACAGTTTCTGAGAAAAGTGTGCACAAAAATGACCAATTTAACATATGTAATATAGGGCATACCAGGTTCCCTTAAATAATGCATTTACCATCTCGCATATTGGTTTGAAAATGCCTGAACAATATTCGAAACGTGTCATAACCAAGAATAAAACACAAAAAAGGATTATTATCAAAACAAAAAAATAAAAGTTAACTAATTTATTAAACTTTTATACATGTATTTATTAAATGATTTTACATATAAGCAACCAACTAATTAAATCAAATTATGTACAAACATTTTGTACCGTTCCAATTATAAAAACTAAACCTCAAATGCTATTATACGTTACCAAACTATGCATTGATTTATTATTGTTATTATTTAAATTACTGCAGTATCATATATATATATAAATATTTAAAAAAATTAATGCAGTTAGGTTAAAACCAATACATATTTAAAAAAAGTGAGTTTAATGATCATCCCAGTTAACTAATTATTATCAGAGGTTGTATTAAAATTGATTCTCTAACAATAATTTTAATATATGATTTATAATTTTAAATATACGGAAGACACATGTACGTAATCTTATCTTAAAAAAATAAATAATATTACTAAATATTATAGCTGCATTATCTTTGTTATTTTGAAAATTTGTGCTTTAATATTTGCAGATAAAAATGCATGAGTAAAAATACAAAAGCTCAAAACACAGAGTAATTACTTTGTCTATTATTTTTACTGAATTCGTTTTTCCGAAATTTGTTATTTAACACAAATATAAACCAAACAGGAAACATAAACTTAAAAGACTATAACATAAAAATAAAATTATACACAATGAACAGAGAACTAGAATACAATATTTCAGATGTCAAAGAAGCAGTTCAAATTGAGTTAAAAAACTGAGGAGTAGAACCTAGTGTTAGTGTCCTTCGATGGTTTATGAGATAGTATTGAATACATTTTCAGATTCAAATACATGAATGTTGGAAAATGTAAAGCGCAAAACATATATTAATCACTTAATCTATTATCTTTTCATTATTCGTATTTAGGAAATATTGACATTATGTCTAATCAGATAAACACAAAAATACAGACATATTAAAAATGGCAGACAAATGCCAAGACTGCCTTCTTAGAGAAACAACAGGACTGCCTTTCGAAAGCAGGTACAATTTGAGTTAACAAACTGGGAAATAAGACCTAGTGTTAGTGTCCTTCGATGGTTTATTTGATAATATTTAAACATTTGTTTAAGATGATAATTTGTAATTTCTGTTTGCATTAAGTATAAGAATAAAAGAAACCCCAGATTGATACTTTATAATCTAGTTTAGCTTTTCAGGTTGTTAGCTAATTTTCTAAGAGGCTTAATTTATTTTTGGTCTTGCTTCTTATAATCTACTTCCCATTACATTTATGTTTCCATAAATAAACTGCTTATTTTGGAGCACAATAAATATTTGTACATACTGAAGTATTTCAAAAGTGCAATTTAATATATATTATGGTTTTATACTTCTTATACAAAACCGTAGCACCGTTTTAGCTACAACAATATGATACGACTAACAACAACTATGACTTTAACTTGTCAGTATTATTAATAGAGTCAATAAATGTTAAATGTTTACTTTAAGCTAATAATAATATGTGAGGTATAGAGAAGCAGCCTTGAAAAATGAAAGCCGAACACAGATCTTTAAAAAGCTCTAACTTGTTGGAAACGACGTTCTATGCGAAATCTTACCCTACATCTCCTGGAAAGTGATTTTCTGCTGGCAACTGTTACAAATGCATAATTAAATGCTCCTCTTCAAGTGGCAATTAACAAATTATAAAGTTAGCATGAGGATATTTTACTCTCATAATCAAAACAATCAATCAAACATAGGGTATGTACAAGCAGCTACATTTGATATGAAATAATAAAATGAGTTAATATGAAAGGTCACTTTTAGTGATAAATCAACTGGCTGAAAATATAACATTTAACTTACGATTAAGGCTCCAATTGCTTAGAGCCAATGTGATGTAAAATATTTTAATCAAACATCTAAATCTATAACATATTGATGTAACTACACATGCTTAAAAAAAAAACAAAAGTAGGAAAATAATGAGAACTTGATCCAGCCTATAGAGGAAAGTGATGATATTACCAAGGAAGTAATTTTAACCCTGAGAGATAAAGTATCTAATTAATTAGTATTTAACATTTTCATAATTAGTACAGGAAATTAAAAAAAAGCTTTCTCATAAAATTGTATGTATTTCGTACTATTGATGTATGGGTCTGCAGTTTAAAACTTTTAGCAGTTGTAATTGTATTACATTAAGACATTATTTAGTTGGTTTATTTAAGAATCATGCACATTAAAGTAATATGACCTTGAATCGTTTTCCAATTGAATGAATGCTCTTTAACTACCGAAATATTTGTTTTTAAATTTTAATTGTAGTAGTATTTTTAGTAATACATCTACTTTATTAGTATTTAAAGTTGATTTCTACAGTGTTAGTATTTGTATAGTGTTTGTTGGTATAAATAACAAAACGTACAAAATACTTACAATCAAATGTACACAATTAAAATGATTAAAATCACTGTAATCCATTAACAACTGTACAGACACAATAGAAAAGTTAGTAAGTGCTTAATCATTTAACTGATTATTATTCACTTAAATTCAACCAACATTTTAATAGTAACTACACAAAAATATATTGTTAAATTAAAGCTATTGTATTAGGCCTATATATTGTGTATGCGTTGCGTAGTATTGTGTATAAGTAGAATGGTATATTATTTAAATTAAATTTTTATTATAAAGTACATGTGAAATGTAAACTACTTGATTCTTTAACAATAATACTAAACTTCTGTTGAAATTACCTATCAAATAGTATCTTATACATTTCCTGAATATTGCATGTTTTCAAAATAACCCCTATATTATTTGAAAACAAAAGTCTTTAGTTGAACTTATTGGTTCCTTTGTCTATATTACATTAGGTTTATACTTGAGTTGAAGTCTCATGTGTCTATTTATTAAACTCATCTTTTTATTTAAAACAAGTTTTAAAAAATTAGTGGCAAATCTTCCCTTTCATATTTGAATGGAACCATTTTGGCCAAGAATGAATCTTCATCTTTAGTATTACTGTTTTCCTGATTGTAAATGGAAAACTATATGACCCAGTCAAAGCACCAAAAATGAGCCCTGCATAAAATATATTTAAACAAATTATTTTTAAACTTAACGAATTTATAGGTGGTATTTAAATATGTCTAATCAATTATAGCAAAAAACTGTTAAAATTATACTAAGTGAACAAAAATGTTTGATATACAAGACTAAGATACATATATCCACTAAACAAATAAAACCTACAGGCATGCTATTTGTACTAACCTAAATAAATTATTATAAAGCAACATGCAAATTCGCTCCCTCTAAAAATATTCCTCCATTATATTATTTCTAAAAGATCCAGTACCAATCACAATAAATGTATATTCATAATCAACTCATCATTGAAGTGTTTTTGAATAATATTTTTTATAGTCGAAAAAGACAGAGCAAGAGTTTGGATGGGCTTTATGGTGACGTGATTACCATTAATGGCTCCCACACAATGTGGGTAATTTTACCAGTTTCTACTGTTTCCCACAAGTTTTCACCTCGTGTTAGCATGCACTTTGGCTGCATACCTTTTTTCCACAAATCTGTCACAAATTTCATTAAAAATTCTCAAGACTGTGCTTTCGCCCAATTTATATCTACAATTTAATGTTTTGTATCACCAGTTGAAAACAATCTAAACAAACCCAATCATTTCAGGAAAAATAATTCGACCACGCAGCTGGACCGCTGACGAGAGTTGAGCAAATTTCCAAAATTAAGTTTATGTTTTAGGGTTTTAGGGTTTCAACCAACAATTTGCTAAATAAGTATACTCAGGAAGGCGTTGAACAGCTGTCAGTGTGTACGCAATATATTAGTAGAATTTATTTCCTCCTAGAGGCTTCGCGAGTTTGCACCACTTGCTTCGAACCGGGTACTTTTTTGGTATTTTACGTTTTGGCCAATTTTGGGGGAACCAAGCGAGCTATAAGGTCGCGTAAAAAACAAAATGTGCAGAATAACATCCTACATTTATGTTTTTAGAAAAAACTAAAAAAAATTCATTCTCGTAGTAAAAATCTCAAGAAATAGTTACTTCCGGTCAAAAAACGTACTTCCGGTTGTTGGATTTTTTTGGCTAACGAACTCGTCCGAGCGACATAGACAACCAAAACGTGTACAAAATTTAGTCCAAATCGGACTTAAAATGCAGCCGCTAGAGTGCGAACACATATATACATATATATATATATATATATATATGAATTTTAATGACACCCCAAAACGGGTTCTGGGGACCATGATCGGTGCTCATTTGTTATTCCCGACCTTGAGTCTCGCCATAAGGGCCACTGCAATAGCTCATTTTTCCTATGGAAATTCGCTAAAAACAGTTAAGGGCGATTGGAGAAAATTGAAGGATAGCCACAGGAATGCAGCCACTATAAGCCATATAAAGAGTGGTCAGTCTACTGAAAAGTGTCAGAAATAGAGGTACGAAGAGCAAATTAAGTGTCTGTTCAAATGCTTCAAATCAACATAAAGCTTGAGTATTTTTATCTTAACTATTATAATAAACACAAAACCAACACGAGAATTGTGTTACGTCAATCATTAAGATTTTCTTCTATTTTACTTTCTCATAAAGCAGCGTAATTGATAATACTTCTTATGAATTCAACACTTTTTCTGTACACACAATGTATACGGTTGAGTCATCATATATTTTAATAAATATTATTGTTTTCATAAATCCTTCTGCTACACCTGATAATGATGGTGACGACGTGGAAACAAACGACAACGTGAACTCTTCTGCATCCGAACAACAGGGTTATTCAACTCAAACGTCAGCTATGTTCCGAAAAAAATACGTCGTGAGCCGAAAAGAACGAATAAAGTGTTTCAATTCTTATCAGAGAAAGAGAAACTTAAACATGCATCAAAGACACCAGAGGAGTTTGACTTGTTTTTTGCAAGCATTGCACAATCAGTGCATAACTTGCAATGCCATGTACAGCTTCGTCTGCAAAGGGAATATCTTAACATTGTTACCCTAGCTGAAGAGTAACACGAATTAATGAAAATTAGTCACCACACTCCAGGACATACCGGTTGTTACCAACAGCTCACACCTACGACCTGGCAACAATTCTTCAGCCAACAGTTCATCTACGTACACGAAACATTTATCTTCTCAGTTTCAACAACGGCACGACCCACATCAGTTTGATTGTGACAAACACATAATTCTTATGACCTTATTAATTAATTAAGAACAAACTTTTCAGTTTTAATATTAGAGTTACAATTAGTTTAAAACCAATTGTATTTAAAGGTATTTGAAACCTTCAGTAAAAGGTAAGTGTAACATAATGTTTTATTTACCTCAAGCAGATGGCAAGCCGTTCCGTTGGTGGGGTTTTCCTTATGTCTTCTTCAATGAACTCCAACACTTCATTGAATGTGAGTTATTGAATACTGAATGTAACAGTACCAACTCATCACCAATCGAATCATCGTCCTCTACACGTACTAGGCGCGAGACAGTAGGCCCTACCAAATACAGTATGCTATCGTTTTTAATGTGTGACTTAGGCCCTTATTAGACGAGGTAGCCAGGCGACGTAGCCAGCGACGTAGTTGGCTACTCAGATTGTCATCGGGCATTGATTCTTATGGAGGTTATTACACGAGGGTTGCCAGCGACGTAGTTGGCTACTCAGATTGTCATCGGGCATTGATTCTTATGGAGGTTATTACACGAGGGTAGCCAGCTACGTCGCCAGACTTTGGCTACCGACTGGCTACCGAGCCCCGTCGCCAAGACGGTCGCCAGTCTCTACTCAAGCTGGCGACGCTGCGTTGTAGCATACGGAGCTTATTACACAAGGTAGCCAGTCACCCGTCGCCACTCGGTCTGTGTGCATCTCTGCGCGTACTGTTCCATATTGTATAGTATCTAGCCCAGTTATTTAATCCTTTATCAACCCTAGTAACTCAAAAAATCTTTATTTCGACATTCGCAAATAATTGAAAAACTTATTTTCGTCCGCACAAAGTTCATCAAATAGTGTGTAATATACCCCTTTCGATTCTCTTTCAGAAATAATAGGATGTACGTGCATTTTTCTCTTTCCTTGCCTCCTTTTTTTCATAAGTAAAATGAGAAGAAGATACTTCGTATAATTACTCATGCTACTACAATGTAATGCAATTAAAAAGGAGAAAATAACTATCACGCACTTAACACAACTTCTGTAGTTCACAGCAAACTGTGCTGTTGTGAGTGAATGGCGACCCAACTGGCCACTCGTCGCCAACTTCGTCTCTGGCTACGTCGCCTGGCTACCTCGTCTAATAAGAGCCTTAGTGTTGTGTATTTGTTTTAAATGTATGTGAAACTATGTGTTTAAGCGTTCATGCCAATGGAGTGACTCCTCCCGACAACTTGATAATGGCAGAATAGCTCGACTTTTGACTATTGGTGATGGTAAGTTCCTATTATATTAATTAAGAAGTATTCTGCATATGCAGTTTACGATGTGATGTTTTTTTTTGACAGTGAAAGCATTTGAGTTTGACAAATGATTAAATTACATAATTACTGAGTTTACACAATGTTACTAAACATAGCTTGGCATTGAATTGACATTTTTAAGAAACAACTTTGAAGATCTTAGAAACGAAGAAATGTTCAGTCTGCCACTTGCTTTAGAAAAAGAGTTTGTTTTTGGGCTTTAGTTATCCTGCATTTTTACGCATGCGCGAAAGCTGGCAAAGTAATGTACGTCAGTGGGTTTACAAATTACCTCAACAGTTGACACAAGAGTGTTAGAAATTCATGATTTGAAAATATGGACTTCACGACGTTTAAATAAAGTAACATAAATATTATTTTGATCGTTTTCCGCACAATACAATTTAGAAAACAAGGTGAGTTTGTTTAAATGATTGTATTCCTAATCTAAGTTAATAAAGTCGATAAATTACTACATATCCATTATTATTGACCTTTTAACTTTTTATTTCAGTGACCGTTTACTATAACCGTTATTATTAACGTTTTAACTTTGTATGTCATTGACCGTTTACTATATTTATTATTATTGACCTTTTAAAATTTTATTTCAGTGACTGTTGTCTTTTTCAGTATTAATAAACATTATGATATTTTTAGGCTTTTATTATATTCTTATTGTAATTATTAAATTGAAGATATATTAAAAAATAAACTTTTATATTAATTTTACGACCAAAAGTTATTATTTTTCTAGCCTACTATACTATTATTTTTTCAAGTTGTTGCTTGTCAGCTTGTGATGGTAAGTATGCATAATTCCACAAATTAGCATGTTCTTTGGTTTCTTGACTGTAAAGAATATTTAATATATGGTGATTTAAATATAAAAGTTGCAGTTATTAAATTAGTAATAGTGTACCTTATTATAATAAGTTTTATTTATATTTGTACTATGTCTTTAATAAAATCATAAGCCGTACGTTGTATATGGATATTGTACTTTACTTAAAATCTAAATTAAAACATTCTATAGTATATACATTGCAACAATTTACAACCCTACTTTAATTTCGTAGGAAGTGCAAACTGTAACATGATATTGCCGTCTCTAGGTTTACCAACAAACATTCCGAGAGGGTAAACGGTGATATTATTTGTTGTTATATATTGCTATTCTATTTATTTTAAATTCCAATAGGTCCTTTTCAGGATATTTACTTTGCAATTTGTTTAAGTAAAATACAGTTTTTTTGTACTTTTCTTTCACTTAACGAAAAATAAATTTTGTATTGTAAAATAACTATGGGTTTTTATAACATTAGGTTCAAATAAAAATAACTAGTTCTTCTTCATTATCCCGGACTACTTTTGATTTTATATTATATATTTTTTCCCTTCTTTTAAAATTTTCTCAATTTCTTTGTTTATTTAATGTTTAGATGAATATGTTCAACCTGCCACGTACTGAAGAAGAGGCTGTCGCTTTTATTCAAGGAAAAGGAATTTAGCCATATGAGAGAACCTGTGCAAATGGTCATCAAATGAAGCTCTATTTCAGAAAAGAATTTTGGAAGTGCAACGTCAAAGCTTGCCAGAAAAAAATCAGAATGCGAGTCGGGAACTGGTTCGAACAGCTATTGTTCTTACTAGTCCAAAGAATTGGAGAATGTCTGATTTGAAAATTTCAAGGTCAACTACAAATACAATTTCGTAGATCTGGAAAGTGGCAGTCATACCCAAACTGTTGACCACATGTGGGGCTCAACAAGTGGTGTAACAAAAAGCATCGGGGTTCTCCACGCCATCATTTAGAGTCATTTTCGGAGTTTATGTGGTACGTTGACGGAGAGGATGTTTTTTATTCACTGTTGGAGGAAATTTCTGCTTTCAGAATGACAAAAAATGTGGTTGCTGTTGAAAAAAGTGTAGTTGTTGAATCGTTAATAATGTCGCCAAATTTTTGTTTTTGAAAGGTAGTCCAGTATAATTACCAAGTACCAAAAACCTCGTCTTTAAACGTTTATTTTCAAAAATATGTTCTTAAAAACATTAAAACAAGTACATATTTCAACAAATATTTTTGGTGTATAAGTCTTTTCATTAAATAAATAGCATATTATACCGTACACGCTTTAAAAATGAAGATAATTGTTATTTATTAAATCCAAAATTTGATAAAAATACCCTACAGAATATGTTCCCCGGCTTTTCTTGAATACATTTGTGTTAATCACCATTTCAGGATTCTGTATTCAATATACGAACTAACTAATAAATGTAGTCAATATTTAAGAATATGAAAACATTAACTTTAAAAGAAATGTCACGAGAATGTTTTTTATAAACAAGCAACAACTGTTGTAAAATAAGACTAATGAATGTAAATAATAGGCTAAATTTTACACACACATGTAATTATTGTATCAGGCCAATATATCAAGAAATGCAGTTGTGCATTTATAGCACAACATAATTATTTAACTAGCCATCCATAATACTTATATAAGCCATTTTATAAAAGGTGTTTTAAAAGTCCCATCCCCTATTATTTTTTTCATTAATGGAAATAAACAGAGATTTGCTTTAGGGATTTTTTAAATGACCAAAAATTTAGTTTATGGTATATCGTAAATTTCGTGGTTTTATTGAATAGCCAGCTCGTTCAACCGATCTAACGCCACTCTATATTTTCTTTTGGGGTTTCCTCAAAATAAAATGTATAACACGAGATCTACAAACCTAGACGACTTTCACCGAAATATCGAACACACCTGTCACCTTATCGCACCAGAAATGTTGGGAAATGTTAAGCAACACTTTGAGTCCAGAAGTCATTTTGAGAACTCAATCTGAGTGAAAATGCAGTGAGTGCTAAAGGTTTTACTCATTGTAACATAATTACAATGAAACTATTAATTGTCCTATTAACGAAACTTTAAATAGGAGTTTTTTGGTAAAATTATAACTTTGATTGGCCATTATGTTGGATAGAGTCAACATACAGATATCCGGTTTGCGCCAATCTTCTTCTTTTATCAAGACCCTTAAAATGACGTGTCCCTCAATAAGGGTTCTGATTTAAAATTTTTGACTTGCCCCCAAAATACCCCCTTGTATCGTACATTTTTTGGAGGGGTTAAAATTTACCATACACCAAAAACTTTATTTTTGGTCATGTTAACAATCCCTAAAGTCTATCTGTTTATTTCCAATAATACAAAAAATAATGGGGGTGGATACTTTTAAGACACCCGGTATTTAAAAACTAATGCAGAAAAATGTATTATGGAATAGTCTTCAGATCTCTGAATGTAATACACATTATTTATGCCAGTAAGTAGATCACTAGACGGACAATATTAATATTAAGATTTATAAACTTATACTGTATATTCAATAAGCAAGTTAAAAGTGTTAATTTGTAAAGAATTCATCAGAGTAAAGTAATAAAACAAAAGCTGATAAAACATTGTTTATGTGCCGCAGATATAATTTAAAATAGTAAGCAGTTTATAAGTGCAATAACGTCAAGTAATAAAATATATCCGTTTGGCTTTGTAGATTTTACAAAAGAGATACACATTTCCGTAGGAACAACTTAATGCCATTTCTTCAAAAACAATATATTTTAAATAGTAAGTATATTATAATATATCAAGGTTAAAAATTGGGTAAATACCTTGCATTTGATTGAATTCATACCTTTAACCTATTGGTTGGAATTAGATATACATTTTGAATCCACAAATCTTACGTTAGATTAAAAAGTTTAAATGAGCTATGCTTTACATGTTTTCCTATGGCGAAGATAGTTTATACAATCTTAAACCGTATCTAACTACATCATTACATTTCGTCAACATTTGATGTTACAAGTTCTTAAAAGTTTTTACTATACAGTACAGACCAATCTTATGTAGCGTTGCTTACCCTGACACACAGTATGCAATGTTACTGCTTTTAACATCGAAAATCCAATACATTTGTGCACTAAACACAATTTTATTTGACCTCGCCAATAAGTAAAAATGACTATTTACTTAAACAGATTTTAAAATGTAGATATTGAAGTGAATGTTTAAGAAAAGTTAATCCAAATAGGATTAATATTGTGTATAGGATAAAAAAAGTTTACGACTTTATCGGAAAAATACTATTATATTTATTGTTTTTATTTTAAAATATATTTAAATGTGTTTTTTCATCAGCTTATTTTATCTTATATAAAATAAAAAGCTATAAAATTCTTAGAAAAGTTAAAGCATTGTAAAATTGACATTAGGTTTTGCATACTTTTCAAACGGCTTAGTAAAATATATGTCAAAGTAAATAATACAACAGAACATGCAGAACAATACCCTTCATAGTCACATATTTTCGTCCCTAGGATACATTATTACCGCAAGCAGAAGATATTGAATTATTTAATTTGTTTAATGTTTAATTTTGTCATTTGGGCAAAAATAATCATATGTTTAAAGCAAATTATATTTGAGATTTAAATTTCAAACATAAGCTGAATTATTTTAGCCCAGTATATTATATTGGCATATTTTATTTTCCATCGTCGAGTAACGATAAAATTAACGTTATACAAACAAAATGTTAAGAAAAAGCCTTATAAATCAAATAGTAACTCACAGAAACCGTTTTAATTCGGTACTGTTCTTTACTTATTTTTATTTCCGTCGAAAAACATTGATATCTCAGTACAATTCACCGCTTAAGAAAAGCAGTTTTATACAGGTTTAATAAAGCCACTTTTTTTCCTTTTTGGTTTTTCTTTGGTTAAACAAAGCCATATATAATTATTATATATGAATAATTATTATATGTGAAATTATAAACAGGTTTGTAATTTTTATATTTTATCTATTCACATTCACCCGATGTATCTGATGTCGCTTCCGCTTGAATTATACATCCTCCGCTCATGGCATTGGCATGTGCAGTTAACTTACAAAACCAAAGATTTCGCGGTAAACTCAATCAACGAAACTTGCCTATGTTTTGTATTTATAAACTGTGAATAGTGATAGTAGTGATTTGTCACTCAACTATTGTATTAGTTTGTGTCAAGTGGCTTCGCCAAGTAACTGTTCACATTTACCAACACCGCATTACACCGTCTTACAGATCTACAAGACTTCGCCTCAGCCTCAATCAAGGTATGAAAATTGAATTAGAGTCGACATTTTACAGTTTAATATACACAAGAATATAATTTTTCTCATTTCAATATGTTAAAGCAAGTTAGTCCCTCGAACATTAAAGTTCTCTTAAAATTTAAAAGCTTTAATTACTCAACAGGTACTTTATTATGTTTGTGTGTAAACAGCAGGAGTATTATTATTTACTTGATGTTGTAGACTCACCTGGGATCCTTTCAATAATGAAGTACTGTAACGAATTTGCAATCTCTTGCTGTTAAAAATAAAAAGTATGCAATTCTACAAGAGGTGTTGCGACATATAAGTAAAATTTATTTTATGTTATTATGGTCTATTTATGTCAATTAAATTATTGTGGCGTTTTTGTATATATTTATTTAATTGTAGCTAGTGAGACAAATATGACCATGTTATAATAACGTATACGTTTTAGACATTCTTGATAACATTTTCCTTATAATATAATAAATATTTTTAGTATAGGCTACTTGCTAACAATTTTAAATTTCCTTGGTGATAAGTAATTTTTCCAATAGTACCTAAAGAACTTGGAATTTTGCATCTTCATTTAGAATTATATTGGATCAGGAAAATTTCTAGTTTACTATGCGAAAACTACTACTACACCAAACAGGAACTTTTTTTGGAATTCTAAGCTACCCAGTTCTATCTTCTATGTTAGAAACATATTTACGTTTGATATTAAATTGTCTCATGGAAACATAGATAATAATCCGTCCAAAATAATTTTAGAAATTATTTAAATAGTACATTAATTTCTGATAATATAAAATAAATATGCTTTGTTGCTTAGACTAATTTCTAATATACTTGAATATTGGCTTGTGGAAAAGTTGTATTTATTCTTTACTAATATAAATTTATTCATTTATTATTTTACACAGTTGGTTCTCTATTATGTCCTCAATGTTAAAAACAGATGGAACGGAAAAATGTATTCTTTAGGAAAAATGTATACTTTAGTGTGTTACGATCTTAGTGAAATACATTCAAGAGATAGTTTTATTTGTTTATTTTTTAAACTGGATGTATTTTCAATAGTAAATGTTCTTGTACGATAGTGAATAAATATTTTACATAAACAATACAGGATGTGTTACATCAACTATAGTAACAAAATTAATTATACATTTTTATAATAGTTGTTTACTAGCTCCAAATCCAAATAAGATTACCAAATAATTCTAAATCATATTATCTAAATTAATTACTATATTAGAAAAAACAAATTTACTGGCTTTTCAATGTATGATACAGCCATTGTTTATTATTTGATTCGAAGTTTTTAAGAATAAATATAAAAAAAACATATTTTTAACATGGTGCGTATTAACTTGGTTATACACAGTAATAACAATAATGAATACCTTCTAATTTATACCTAAATTAGGGCAGAGGTGTTGTGTTTAGATTACTACTTGATGTTTATAAAATTTGCCAAATTTTAAGTTTGTCCAATTTTAGATGCGTTTAGAATAAATAGTCTAACAAAACTAAACTACTTAATTTAAATAAATCTATTGAAAATAAATAAAACGTGTTTCCCTCAATATTCCTTTACAATTACATAATATTGTTGCTAATATTTAATAAACAATTAAATAATGTATTCATATAAATAATTTAACTCTTGCAAAAGCCTGAACTATAGGGCAAAGACGTCTTCAGAAGTCTTTGCCCTAGAAGTCTTTCACTAGAGTACTTCTGAAATTTACAATGTTTTCATACTACAGATTATTGCCGAAAAGAACGTAAATAATAACAATACATTAAGAATTACTGAGATTGCAGAATATAATTGCATTAATATAAGATTCATTGTTGATTTAACACTTCACCATTTTAAACCAATTTTTGTATCAACAAACATGCTAAATTTATTTCGTCTGATTTATTATTTTGATGTTTATTTTATTATACTTAGAAATTGTAATTTATAAAGTTTTTAAATAACATGAGTAATTTTATATCGAAATTATTACAAAATAATAAATATTTTTAATGCAAAAGTAATTATTTAAATGCCTTACATTACTGAAGTAGTAATAAATAAGTTATGCATGCAATATAGAAGTTAATTCTTACTAACAGTTTTATTGAAATAGATGAAAAACAATATTCTTTGTTGCAACATAATAATATCTTACAGAAACGTGATTCCATTAGCTAACTACTTTTATGGTAACATAGTGTCTCTTACAGAATTTTTTTTTATCGTGTATTTTAACATTAATTTAGAGACAATACCATTTTTATTTTGCATATTTAAAAAGTCTTCTTCATACTTTTCTAGCAATTTATTAAAAAGGATATAATTATATAAATCGAATTCCAATACGTTGTCTTTTGGGTACAGCAACCGTTCCCGATTAAAATTTCTAACAAGTCTGTAATTCCTTCTCAGGAAAAACTAACTTTTCTTTACAAATTTCACTTTTTTATACCAC
>JAGFPH010000725.1:45220-61400 GCA_018207615.1 Philaenus spumarius
TAACCATATTTACTAAACCACTTAGAAATTTATTAAAATTGATTTAATGGTTTCTTGGTGTGGTATTGTACGAGAAACTGAATATCTTCTTCAAACTTCGTAAGCACGAGTTTAATTATTGTAAAAAATAATGTGGCTAAAATTTAGGTCCAAAATGAATTTCTTTATGTTCCATTTTGAAATGGTATACACTTGCAAATTAATAATAATCCCATATCCTTGTCATCAGTTATCTACACAATAATATTTAAGACATGCATTATGATTCGTGTTTTCATTTTTTTTCTAATGGTTTTCAATAGCATTAATTTCGTGGATATGCTTCGATTTTATTTAGCTAGAATATCTCATTTACATTGTTTGTAATAAATGAGGTTTTATATTAACTTACATATAAACCATTAGCACATTCAAAGTCCAACAAAATTGATTCTACTTTCAAACTATCATCATTTATTACAATTGCATAAGTTACAATGGGTCCCGGTTTCTTTTCTAATTTAAATATTGTTGCTTGCATTTTTTTTAAATTTAAATTAACCTTCTGGAAAATGAAAAGGTTTTAAAACATTTATCACGTAAATCAAAGTTTGAGATGGGCTCAACATCCACCATATAGATTTGTAGGGGAAACTATGACTGTCTTGTGTTGACGTCACGTCACTGTGACGTCAGAGCACTTAGTAGGTGGATTGGTTTCTTCCAGGTCCACCTATAAATTGTGCAATGGCTTCACTTGTTGCATTTTAGGGTAATGTTGTTTGGCTGTGACCTCATATAAAACAATATTCTAACATTATTCAAGTTAAGTAGGATAAGTTATTGCATTTCCCAATCAGCTTTAAAATTTGTTTTTCTAGCATGACAAAAATTTAATAAGTATTTTTCCTATATATATAAATGGTACAAAACATCTAATACCAAAAACCAATATCAAAAACAACAATACCATTTTTCACATAAAGTCTTCTCATAATGTGTTTTTGACGATTATAATAAGAAAAGTTTGTGTTAATGCATTTATAAAACGCAACTGCACAACTCGCTTGCTAAAAAAACAAATTTACTAATAGTGTCTTCAATTCCGTATTACGATAAAATCTCCTTTACGAAACAGCATAGGAAATTTTAACAAAAAATATTTGACATCACTTATAATAAACATTTTTCTGTAAGAATAAAACCCACTAAAGTGTTAACGTAATACTAGTAGGATAGTTCTAATAATGTGTTAAAAATTAGTAAACATGTCTCAATAACGTACGAATTGTAATAAATTTTGGATTTATTAAACACGAAAAATAACCACAAGGTTAATTGCTTAATTTACATACTAAACTGTTGGAATGTTTTTATTTCTATGTTTTTTTTTTAATATTATATAATAAGATAAAATGTATATATATAGAATGTTGAAAAAACATAAGCATCTGTTAAAACTACAATCAATAATTTGCATAAACAATTTCGTAGTTGTTTGTATTGTTTTATTAAAAATAAAATGTAATTTTGTTTTTATTTAACGGTTTATAAATATTTATTGAGCGTAGGTTAATTAAATATCACAATAAACTTCATCTACGGTAACAACTAGTTCTTTAGTAGATCACAGTAAAGTTGTTTATAAAACACAAGCGTTTCTTAAATACGTATATTATTTATTTAATATAAATGTTTATACACTATAGAAATTAATTAATGTGAATACAATGATAGTTATTTATAACAAGAAATTAAGATGTTTAGAAATGTTTTTATATAATGGTGGAAATATGAATTAATTGTATGTAATTGAAATGCAGTTGTTTTATTTTAAGTCCTTTTACTGAACATATATGCAGTTTACTATGCCATGCGCAGTGCAGAAGGTACATGATCTTTTTGTATTAAAAAAAACATACGTAATTGTATTATAAGGCATAGAATGATTTTCTTAAATTATATTTCTATACACTTTGTAGGGAATAAAATAATATTTGTATTTAAAAAAATCAATAAATCATCATTTAATTAGTAAGCCCCAATGACACATTACGAGTCTAGGTACATATCAGAAAAACCTAATTTAAAAAAACTACTATTCCAAAACAACAATCTTTATCTAGGGTCTATCTGACTGTTTTGTAGGGATTTTGAACTCTTTAAATGTGTATAATTATAAGGACTTTCCAATAGCGTAATACCTTTTAAGTAATAATAAAATATAAAATTTAAAGTGAATACTCAATTAAAAACAAAGACAGGTATTTTCTTAAAATTATTAAAAATATAGTTAATAATAAAAAATAAAAAAACAATTGCAAATTATTATGAAGTAAAAAGTGAAATAATTCCTTGATAGCTTATTTCACTCGCAAATTATTGTATGCATAAAACTTTAAAAAAAACTTTAAGAATTAAATGTACGTTATCCGTAGACTCACTTGAATAAATTTTGTATTTAAGTTATATGCAAATGTAATGGAGCAGAAACCTTCTCTATGAAAAACTGTCATCTCCACTTGTGACATGTTTTGCATTTGTTAAATATTACAGCAAGTGTTCTTTGCATAAGCTCTAAACATTTACATTTTATAGGCGAATAAAACGCTATGTTTTGCATAGAACCTACTTAGCCTTCAAACATATTTTTAGTAAGGTAAATAAAACGTAGTGACATTTAAGAACAAATTTATTTTTCAGGCTATTGAATTGTAGATTAAAAGTGAAATGTTACATTTACTTTGGTTGCGATTACAAGTTTTAAAAATTATAATTTGTGTTTGGTTTTACTGTGATATCTCTTAAATCAGTGGATTTACAAGATCAAGAAATTAATTGATGTATGTTAAAGAATGTATTTAAAAGCCCTAACAGTCTACCACGTAAACAAGAGGGCATGCACTATCAGTTCGTACGTCTGTGTATATCATCACATCTTTTACAAAATAATGCAGGCTTCTGTCACATAAAAGAAAGTATTTAATCAATCTAGATGTTCAAATAATGTAAACAATATTTTTGTGTCCGCGTTTCTAATTGTAATTTGTTTTAATATAATAATTTTCCAGCTAAGAATATAAGTTTTTATAAAACGTTATGATCTTTCAAAATTTTATTTCCACAAAAATGATTTCTAAAAAGGGGTAGCAGATATACCAGCGGATTAAGAAAGACTTTAATGACTCTATAGAGGTTTTATCCTGCTGTGGTTTGAAACTAATCAGCTGATTGAGATAGGTAGATACTAACATCTTCTTACTGTCACACATTAGAGTTTTATGCTAACACATGTTAAATTGTTGCATACAGCTTCGAACAGAGCAAATTGTTGAATACTGTTGACGCAGTGACTAATACAGAGGGGGTTAAATAGTGAACATTTTCCATTTTAGATAAAAGTGCATCATCATGAATAATTATTTAAGTAGTTTTCACCTCTGAAACGACTTCAGTTTTAAATTTGACCGTTTAAAAAAGTAATATTTTGTTTTATATGATAGCCTCATTGTGAGAATGTGCGTCACAGTAATGCACACTGTTTTGCTTGTAACTACCAAATATGACATAACATTTTAGTTTTCAATTTAGTTTGTTAGATAAATAAATTAAATTTTGTAATGTACATTTTTGACTAACATTATTTACCAGTAAATTTTCGGTTTATATAGTTTAGATATATCAATAAAAAATAATTCAAGAGAAATAATAGTTTATAATTCAAGAGAAAATATAGGAAATATCTATTTAAAGTTTTAAACATGTTTATCTTTATAAAGTTGTTTAGCAGTAATTAAGAGTTATATTTGGATATAAAATATATGAATATTGTAATTTCCGATACTGCTGACACAAAATAATAAATATTTCAGTCGAACAAAATTATATAATGGCCTATATGTGCTATCTTGGTACTTTCCATATTCTGAATAACTAATAAAATCGATTATTACTTAAACAGCTATACACTACTTACACAAGGTACTTTAACAATGACATTATGAACTTAATATTTGCAAATCTAAACTAATATAATTTTAAATTCAAACTAAAACTACTGAACGAGACAAATCTGAACAAGCTTAGCAAATAACATCCAACTATTACAACTACGACTAAAAAATAACTTTAGATGTAACAAACTTAAAGCTAGCAAGAAAAATCCTAATAATGCAAAAATCTTAAAACTATTTATAACACCATCGAATTTGTTAATAAAATTAAACACCAAAAATAAGAACATTTGGTAGAATAACAAAAACAACACAATACAATGGTTTGCAATGGTCTCTATAATACAATAAATAATAAACAATGCTTATTATTATCCTTTATATCAACCTTTAACAAGATCACAAAATACATTTTAGTAACTTGAACTTGTAAATGGTATCAACTTGTTAAGTACAGTAGTCTATACTATATTTTAAAAAACGGTGGATGATCAATGCTTTTAAAGGTCCTTTAAATCCTTTAAACAAGTGAAATTTGTATTTTTTTAAGCAGCAACATACATTTTTCATGAAGCTTAAGTTATCACTTATAGCAAAATTTTTTAAGTATGTAAATTGTGAATAAATGTGTCCATGTATGTTTGTTAAAGTGGTCAAATGGATGCCAAACACGTTTGATTAAAATCACCAAATTTTCTGTATATAGTAATCTTTCTGTATAATGATATACGACGAATCTGACCTACAATAATGCATTTTAATGACATTACCTTTTTAACAACATTTTACGTAATTTGTTTTATATTTGAATTTGTTGTTTGAAAATTTAAGTAAATGGTTTTTAGAGATTGAATAACATCTATAAGAATACAACAGCTACAAAATCGATTTTGAAATTGAAAGAAATTTGTTAGCAGTAGACCTACTACAATAATCATTTAACATTAGGCCTATACATAATTATATTTACATCCATTTCTGTATTATCTTATTTTCGCTTTAAGAGGAATAAGAAGTTAAAATAATAGATTTGTTCGTTTCTCCTGTTTTTTTCTATTACCCAAACTAAAGAAACAAAAATGCAGTCTAAAATGTGTAAGACTCGTATTCGTGTCACTAAACAAATGTATATTGTATTTACTAAAGTATTTACTAAAACTTTGTTAGAAATTTATGAAATTTTCTTGTATGGAATTCGATGTTTTTAGGTGTCACATTAAGTTGTTAATATTTATGTCAAGTATTACAAATATTTAAGTGTTACTGCAGTATATTTTAATATAGTTTACTTATTAATATTAAAGAACTAATTTCCTAAGTACTAACGGTGTGTATTGTACTTTTAGAAATAAAACAGAAGCTTAATGCAGTGATAATAACATAGTTTTATTTTACTGTAAAATGTTTGTTAATATTAAACTTTTGCTAACGACTATATAATTTTGTTAGCACTTTATATATTTAAATATCACTCTATTGCAATTAATTTGAACTACTATAGACGATTATCCTTAATCATTAAATTTTGTAATTTCACTAAAGATTTCCCTTTAAAATACAAATCTAATTTTATCCAGCAATAGTGAAATAAATCAAATTCCTCTTTTATTTATAATGATAAATGATGACAAATAAAACGTTCATATGATCCCAGTATCAATGACAAATCAACTTTTGTCGATTAAGTGGTAAAATAAATTTAAAATACAAATTATATCAAGGACACAAGAATATAAAATATATATCAATATTTCACACTTGGTTTCAAGTGCCTAGTGAAACAATTCAGCTTATTTTGAAATAATAAATGAACACTCCATTACAAGCTTAACGATGTAATAAAGTAAAACCTAGTTAAATATCTGCTTTATGTGTTTCATTCTGTCTTCACTATTTTTGTAGGTAAGTAAACATATCTTTTAAGAAGAATATTATGTTTTACCATTAATAAAACAAATTAATGTGTTGTTACTTAATATTTATTAATAATTTATATGACTTTGGATAACATCACAGCAATAAATAGCTTTGTTTTTAAAGTAAAATTTCATAAATATTATGCTTACATAAAAAATTTTATAAAACAGTTCCTGATTTAAATACAATATACAATTATAGTGTTCTAGTGAACTAGAAATAATTATTGTAACTACATAACAGTTAAAGTTTTAGTAACTTCCAACTACAAACATGTAACTTAAAAAATGTTTAGAATTTAACCAATTAATTTCGTTTATGTGCACATTTAAATTTTATTTTATTTTAAGCGGTTGTCAAGAACTACTTTAATATATTTATTTGTATTACATAGGTAGAACTCTTACCACGCATTCAATCTAGAATGTGCATTTATTAAAGTACATTATACTTAGGTAAATTGATATTCGAAGTTTGACTCAAATCTGTAGTTACTTTTTTGAAATGTATTCTCCGCCTTTGGATGGAGGGTCAGCGAGCTCTTGATGTATTTAAGTTACGTGACTTAGTTCCTAATGGCAAATACGTCTCTACTCAGAGATAAAAAATACAAGTTACATTGTACTAATACGTACATATCTAAATGGTGTCACAGATATATTGTTAGACACTAATATTCCCAAAGACTTAAATAATTAAAATTAAAAAAATTAAACAAATTATAGAAAGATTCAAATATTAAAAGCAAGTTAGTTAAGAAGAAATTTTTGCTCTGGACACAGTTAAAAGATTACAACTGATACTAGCAGCACACGTGTAAACTATTAGGTTACGTTCCCATACATTTCAATCAAGTCAGCAGCATTAGTCAACAACTTGCTCTGAAACTAGCGAAACGACTCATACATTTCACACAGCTTTAGCAAACAATGCAGAATATCATGAGAATGGCTTTACAAGAATTTACAGATAGACAAAATAAAAAAATAAAAAAATTAAATGCCAATAGGGAGATGAGTGAAACATCTTTAGCTAATGAATGACAAACGGTTTTTCAAAAGGACCCGGTAGTAGGAGTAAAGAGCGAGAAAAGCGAGCTCTTCTTTTAAAATCTTTTGAACGGGTAAGACTTAAAAGCCCGCTTTACACCACAATGTATAATTTCAACCTAACACTTTAAAATTAATTCAAGTAAAAGAATCATCCTTAATTCATCAATAAGTAATCATCAGCCAATGTAAAATCAAGTAACCTACACACCAATATACGGGATTCTACCCAAGAACCAAATTTGGAGCCAATTCGAGGAAACATTAGTCATCACAGAATTACGAGTGTTATTGTCAGTGAAATAAATTTATCTAAAGTGAAAATCTAAAAATAAATTTAAAAGTGAGTGAAAGGAAAAATCTCCAAATATGTAGGTAATTTAAAAATTTCAATTTATGTTAAGACAGATCTCGAGGTTAAGCAAATTAAATAAAATCAAAATCATATTAAGATAATTAAAGTAAAATCAGATACAGATATCAAATGGGAAAAAATATATGTATGTAGTCTAATAAAATAAATTCTTAATTTAAGAGCAACACTAAGCAATTTGGTCGGGTCTTCTTTTTATAGAATTAGCTGCCAAGGATTTTAATAATACCTAATAAGCAATTGAAAGGAGATTCCTACTGAATTTAAAAGGTCAGAAACTGTTGTTTAGGATAAGGTTTTAAAACAAAGAATTATTTTAACTTAATTAACAATTTTTTATTTCAATACTTTTATACTATATTTTGTTTAGCCTATATTAATAAAGAATAAGTTTTATATATTAAATATTAAGGAAACTGCATTGTAATTAATTAGTACAGTTTCCCTTGACAACATTATACATTAAATATAGTAATCATCGAAATATTATCGTAAAGTTAGTTTAGTAAATTCAGTACCTTATCAATAAGTAAAATTTAGAGAAAGAGACAAATTTATAAATTAAACATTAAAAAATTGTATATTGATTTATTTGTATATTTCTTAAGAATAATTTTCATTTAGTATCATGTTAATTCAATCCTTTTTCAATAAATTCCATTAAACAAATTATAAAAGTTATTAATGTAGAAAAGGTGTAGCTATTAAATTAATCATATGTAATGTACAATCTCTTATTATCAATTATACATTTAATACAAACCATCAAACGTCTCTGAAGTTATTTCAACCAATTAGTTGTAAGTCAGACCTATCAAGCCAAGCATAGATTGATTCGTAAGTCGAATCTGGTGGAGCCCCCAAAAAGACAAACCATACATGGTTTAGAAATTATAAACCTCATAAAGGTAAACATAAAAGTAAAAATAAACCTTACACGATAAAGTCGCCCATTTCAAAATATTAACATCACATGGTGAAATAACACAACGAAATATAATAAATAAAAACCTTACAGGGGTTAGGTTTTTAAAAAACCTATTAATACTCAAAACCATTAATACTTCGTCTTTTAAATGAAACTATACAAGTTAAATGTGTGTTTGTGTAAAACGCTAATCAATTTGTAGTCTATATATTGATCAATGTGTGTATGAAATCAATATATCATAATTTAACAACAATGAATCAATAATAAAACCTTAACAACAACTGTAGCATCTAAATTTAAGTGTGATTATATTAATTTAATACTAAATGTAGTTATAATTTTATGGAAGGTAAATTTGTCCACACAATATATAACAAATCAGAAACATTATTAATCAATGTGTCCTCTTTTAGGTTTCTCTTGTGTTATCTGTTCTTCAGATATTTAAACGTATTGTAATCATGTATTAAATTGCATAAATTAAGTTAAAACGCAAATTGTTTACGAGGATGAATTTTTAGAATGTATAGCTTATATTGGAAAGTTAAAGAGAGTGCGTTATGGCTACAAAGCTTATATTAAATCAAACATCAGAGAGATCAAATAATAAAATGTATTTTACTTGAATTATTTGTCGTTGTTTATTGACAGTTTAAAAGAATAACACAATAGATACCGCATTATGAATAACATATTTGGATTAAATATTTAACGGTTTAAGAAAAATATGAATTTGTATCTTTATCAAAACATTTAATCCATTCCTAAAGTAAAACATAATCTATTATACTAGTAAAATGTAGTAAACTATACAATTATCTGAAATTAAAATGGAAATTTAACCTGCAACTGTATGTATGAAATTCTAAACAGAAATTAAAGCACTATAAAGGTGAAAATGGGACAGCATCAAATTATCCTAAAAAGTCGTTTATTCACCTATAACTCTGGAAGGAAAAATGTATTACAGTGGTAAACATGCAACTGTATGTATGAAATTCTAAACAGAATATAAAGCACTATAAAGGTGAAAATGGGACAGCATCAAATTATCCTAAAAAGTAGTTTGTTCTCCTATAACTCTGGAAGGAAAAATATATTGCAGTGGTTAAAAGTGTTTTTAAGATTCATGACATAAACTAAATCAGAATTGTATTTCAATTGTATAAGTTTTAATGGTATTCAATATTTTGCCACATGTAATGATAATTACTGGCATATGATATAAATCAGATCTAAATTTATCACAATAAAATATTACTTTTTATATTAATAAAAAATATAAATAAGTAAAACTGTTGAACAACTTTGTATTAACATTATCTTACATAAGAAAACGAAAGGTACATTTTCTTTAGGTAAAGTGTAAAGTAAAGCAGATTATATATAAAAAAACAACCTTAAAAGTGAAAAACTTCTATTTTATATAGATCCTACCAAACAATGTTTGTTATATGTTATTTGGCTATAAAATTAACATTTCCTTAAAGTTGAACATATTTTGTTATATGTAAGTGAATAATCATATAGGCTACATTTTAATAAGAGATTTTCTGAGGTTTACTGTAATAATATTTGCTTTCGATAAACAACACTATTTGCAACAATGAGAAAAAACAGATTTGATGATAAATATTGAATATCTGTTATCAACTGCATTTTTCATTTGTGATAAATCTGTAGTTTTCTCACTTAATTTCTCTGCATTGTATTTTTTTTAAATGAACAAAAACCCAATTTTTTATTTTAAAAAGTTATTTGTTTGTCTAAACAATACTTTATTAGTGTTGAAAGCGTTTTAATTGGTCAAAAAAGTTTCCATACAAAAATATCTTCGGCTCAGTTAGAGTGTTTTTAAAATTGTATACCCCTTTAACTTTTAGACTGTCATATAAAAAAAAAGAACCACCAAGAACAAAAAAGTCTTAAAATAACTTGTGAAATTTAAAATCATCATAAAATATAGGGTGTTCTATTAAACATTCGAAAGTTGACTTAAAAATGGCGGCCATTTACAAATATTTTAACTAAGTATTTTAAAATTTCTCAAAAAAAGGAAAGTTTCCAAATTTAAAGATTGCTATCAGATTTATAGTTTATATGATACCAATGGTGGCCCATTTTAAAAAGACACCTGCAAAGTGTCACATGTCTTAGGGAAATAAATAGTTCACATTGTTGATTTATTTTGTATTTGACAATAAATTATATTTAGTTTTTTTAACTAATTCTGTAAACAGTATATCTTCGTTTTGAATGTCAAATATTTTCATTTTTTCAGTTGCTGTAACGGGTGTAACGAATACAAAAAGTTAAAAGTAGTTTTTGACATATTCTGGGTTTTCTCCTAGTTAATTTTATTGCCCTTGCAAGAGAACAAGTATAAATTAAACGTATATTAAAATATCAGATTTTAAGTACTATTGCGTTATACAGTTGTATAACATTATATCTAACAAGTCGATACTGCAAATTATTCAGCGTAGTTTTGCTAAAATGCTTATAGAAGGTATTTTGTTTAAAAGAAATTTACAATTTTCTTACAGAAAGATATAATCTTCAAGACAACAAAAAAGATGGACAATAATAAATCACTCACTGGTTTCAGATACAGAACTAACAAGGCGGGATTTACTCTCGGAATATAGTTCCTTTCTTATTCGCTTTATCTCCACTTTTGGTTCGAAAATGTTATAGTTGATTAAATATTATACTTGTAAAGACAACATAATTTTTTTTTAGATACTATACAGATTTTAATGTCGTTGATAAATATATAAAAATGTATCCAAACAACTGTTATAACAAAGATGATATAAAACTCTTTATTAATAAAAAATAAATATATATTTTGAATAACTAACGCATGCATTGAATTAATTGCTTTTATTGCTCGTGCACGAAAAAGTTTTTGTATGAATAATTGTTCGAAATACAGAGTATATTTAGCAGTTTGACTAAGCTTTTGGTTGAACATGCAATTATACGTGTGTGAGTGTTTCTAAAGGTCACAGTCATCACAATCCAATTTCAAAAATGCCATGTTAATTGCTACTGTGTAAATTAATACTGCGTTTATGAATGCTTTAATGTTGATGCCATGCCATTAAAGTTATCATCAAACTATAACTATTCATTTGATCATTTTGTTAATTTCTGTTAATTTTGGTTAACATTTTCACGTATCTGTCAACACTTGTTCCTTAATCTGCAATAATTAATTGGCTACTAGACGTTACTTTTCATTTCAATACGATATTACATAAAATACAATATATGTTTGTATCGAAAAACAGTTATTCGATTTTCATTTAGCTTTTTATAAAATGTAGCCTTATTATTTGCAAATGTTTTAGTCTAAAATGTATTTAAATCAGTTATGATCCCATGTTTTTATAATTTATCCATATTTATTCAAAACTATATACTGTATTTGTATTTATGTCTCCTAGTTTTATATAATTTTAAAATGAGTTTAGTTTAAAATTCAGAACTATACATTCTATTTAGATTCGAAATATTTTTAAAATTTGGAATTTAACTTCCAAGTTGTTACCGTTTTTGTAATACAGTAATTAGAATTAAACGTAATTCGTTCTTATCAATGTTTTTTATCGTTTTAAATTAAAAAGTAATCATATTATAATATATTATTTAACACACATCAACATAAGCTTGCGTGAGAAGCAAGGGATTCGTACATCAACGTCAAATACAGATATTTAAAACCAACTTCAAACTGTCATATTGATTTAAAGTTCAGTCAACATTTTTTATAATTCTAAACATACATTGATTGACATGGTATTATATTTTCTACTAACTTTAGGTTAAAACGTACAGTTGACATTTTGTTTGCATTTTAATTACTTAAAATTAAAACAATACATTTTCAATTACTTAATATATTTTGTTGACGTTTAATATGTATATATGGAAATAATAACTTTTTTAAATTTTAATTGATCCTGTATTAATTATTTAAAACAGGACAATATTTACTTTAGAGTTTACAGTTTTGAATTACAATGGGGAAATTATAATTCACGTCTAGAACCAAATTATACACCATCAAAGATATTGATTATAAAAGATATATACAATTTACCAAAGTGCCAAAAAGGTGAGTACATGGATATTCAGTATCCGTTTGTTACACTCACATAAAACAAAGTAGCATAAAAACCCAAGTTAATGTTATTGATAGTTTATTCATTTCAGCATCAAAACTACTGTGTACCTCATTGAAAGATTACGTATGATTTACCAATAGTTAGTTATAGTCCAATGAAAAGAGACCCTACAAAAGGTCCGGTAATCCTGAATTTGTGAATTTGAATTTGAATTAAAGTTTTCGTCATACTAGTCGCTTGGAAACTTTTGTTATACGCCAGAAACTATGAAATGTTGGCACTATTGTCAGTTTTTGGCCTATACATTTTCCTGTACATTTTCGCTTATACCATTATAACTGCCGAACGGTATAAAATAAAATTTCCAACAAATACGCTTCCCTAAGTTTTTTTGTATGACCAACGGTTACCGATATATGGGGCAGCAAGAAAGGGGTAAAATCTCAAGCTTTGCATAATTTTAACTTTCTTGTCACTTTGACTCACGAAAAGTACCGGAACTTTTGTACCCTCTATTGGACTCTATTGTACCCTCACTGGACTATTAGCCTACTTAATATACATGTAAACATTTTCAATTAAGTATCTGAAATACTTTAAAAAAATCGTATTTGTGGACAAATCAACTGCTTACTATTATTCTTCTAATATTGCATGTTTGTTCTTTTTATTCCGATTATAAGCAATTTTATTCATATAAAATTTCATAATAATTTGTAGGTGACATTTTTATTTGGGAGTTGCATATTATTATATGTGTCAGATATTTAATACTGTGTTGCGTTATTAATCAAAAAAGTTACAGGTTATAATTAATTAAATAAATTTTTCATATGCAATTAATATAAATGTGCCGTCACTTAGCAAGATGGTTTGCGTGTGAAGCAAGTAGAAATTTCCTCTACCTTAAATAATGATTTAAAAAATGGCAATAAATATTCCTATTACATTTGTTTATTAAAACCTGATCAATATTGAGTTATGAGTAGACTTTTAAGCTTTCAATTGCTTTTGTTTAAAAGTATAATTAGTTAGACTTGTGCGAGTATGTTACAAATTATAAATAAGGTTGACTAGTTTAGGAAGGTTGTACTTTATTATTTATTTTTCAAACGTAACACAATATAATGAACTAGTTTGCATCAACGAAAGATAAAAGTTGTACAGATAGAACTTACAAAATTTAAGATTAGTTAATACGCATTAAATCTATTTTCAGGAAGAAATTCTATCTATTACCCATATTCTTGTAGTTCTATAAGTTTTAAAATCACATTTGAATTGAAAACATTAAAAATAATTATATTTTATTGATTTAAATTAGATTTAGATTTTGCAACTTTGGAGACGTATGTAAATCTATATAATAAAAATGAATTGCTGTTTCTTTGAAATCGCATCAATTGAGAACTGCTGGACCAATTTGGCAATTTTTTGTTTTAAAATTTTCGTAATAGTCCGAACTAGGTTTTTATATAAAGAAAAATTTGAAAAGTTTCCCGAAAAAGTTTCAAATTTGGAAAAAACTAAACAGCCTCTTTTGTATGGACTCAAGACCATAGCGCTCAAAAACAGCTGTTCGTATAAAATGCTTAGTAACACATGTTTGTTTACATTCATTACCATAGCAACTTTAGCAAATTTATAATCAGTTTATTATTCTTCAAAACCAATAGCTTTTTAGATTAGATTGACAAATTAAAAGCAAACACAAACAAAAATCAATAAAATATGCTTAGGCCTACTATATTATAATTCAATTTAAACATCGGTTGTTACATATTATTATAAATAAAACAACTGTTATGGATCAAAAACTGAACATAATTTTAGGTTAAGCCTACAATGAACCAAAACACTTTTATTTGCAACCAATTTCTCTAATTTTATAATCGGGTTATTATTCTTCAAAAACCAAAACAGCTTTTTTAGGTTAGATTGCCAAACAATACAAACAAAAATCAACGAAAAATGCTTACTGTATTATAATTCAATTCAAACATCGGTTGTTACATATCTATTTACTTACATATATATGCTGTTTAAAATATTGTTTATATAAATTGTTTATATAAATTGTTGACATAAACCCCATTTGCAATTCAATAACTTAAGTCAAAAGAATGAAATTTGATAACTACCCTTAAAATTAAATAAAGCAATAACGAAGCATTGCCGGGACCACTAGTCATAAATAATATCGAATTAAATGTTAGTCTGGAATTACAAGTCTATTAAATTGCCAAACAAGTAATTGATTAAATTATGGCAATATTACACCAGAAATATTCTTAGAACAGAGTAGTCATCTTTGCATCAGTATTTGAATCATAATTTTTATAGGCATTGGCCAACTATTTAGACAATAAAAAAAATAAAATAAAACTCAATATTTGTCAACATAGATAGTAGTGGAATACATGATTATTATATAAATCATATTTAACATTAGTCGATAGTGTTTCACATTCATTAAATCAGATTTGCTTGCAAGAAAATGCAGATATATTAAATTAAGAGTTTTTATACTTTAAACCAGAAAGTATAAGTACTGGGAATGCTTTTAGATAAATGCAAGTCACGATTTAGATTGGGTTTGAATGAGACGTATTTGAAATTACCTTTGAGTGTTATTACTTAGAGAGTAATCCTCTAAACGAAAACAAAATATTTACCCTTTTTAATAATTTGCCAACAATTAGGTGCTTTTTGTTTTGTTTGCGTGAGGAAAGGTAGGTTTTAACTAGTATAATATTATAGATTTAACTAAAAGGACAATTTATATGTTACGAAAAACACACTTTTAGTTAGTAGATTTATATATATTATTCTGGAAATTATAAATATAAACTGAAATTTACATTCTGAAGTAGCTTATGACACTAAAAAAGCTTATGACACCAAATCTAAATTACTGTTTCCAGTCAAAGACTGTTTTCAGTTTGTAAATATGTATAAATTGTTGCAGCTCTTACTTTCATAAAATACGTCAACAGCAAATGATAATAAGGAAACCCTGTTATATATATAGGGTAATGTTAGCAAGATGCATTAATGTTCTCCAATCGAATGGTAAAACTGTAAAACAATCAATCAAAGGGTGCAGTAAAATACCGCCCATTGATTTGATACCTTTAAATAACTTAGCTTACCCAATTTTATTATATACACGATGTTTCTACAATGCGTGGATTTAATTCAAATTGTGTATACACACATATGAAAATATAAAAATTATGGTATAAACATAAGTGAGAACCCTTCTTTTACCAGTTTTCCGCCATTTTGTTTTACTTGACAATTTATATCTCTAGAAGAGCTTCAAGGCTGTAAACAAATTTTATTTACATTAAAAACAAATTGTATAAATGGTTGTATACCAAAATATTGCTATATAAAACATAATGTATTTCTAATATTGCCAAAGAAGTTTACAATTTTACATAAGTCTCTTAAGCATAAATGTTTTTTATTTTTTATAATGCACTTATAAATAATTGTGTAATTATTTAATAAATTATTTTCAAAATAATGTTAGATTCTAAAGATAAAATGAAAACTCATATTTTTTTAAAAATCTTGTAACTATTAACTTAATATCCAGTTGTATCCAGTAACTTATAAAACATTTTCATTTCCATAAACAACTAAATCCATACTTATTTTAAATAATGTAGTATTTTTTAATTTACTACATATTCCCATACAATTTTTGTTTGACATTAAATATCTTTATTGTATGTAAACTTAATTAATAAGTTTAATATTATATACCATCTTAGCTTTGATGTTATTATTATTTTACTATTCTTCGCCATACTGGAGAACTTTAAATTAATCTAATT
>JAGFPH010000725.1:71400-86102 GCA_018207615.1 Philaenus spumarius
AACACGTTATAAACGGAGAACAGACGTAAGTAGTTCAAATTAGATTATTATTATTCCTAAATATTTATTAAAAAATTCATATGAAATATTTGTGTAAAGTAAGGAAAGGATTTCTCGTTTGAATCTAGCAGGGGACCGCTATAGTTTAGTAATAATAAGAATACATTTTCAGTTATTTTTAGATTCAACAAACAAAGTAAGATTGTATTCCGATATGTAAAATTGTATGCTATTAAATATTTAGACCATTTCTAATAAATATTTTCTGTATTCTATTTTTTGCAACTGTCGATTTCTTTGACAAACTGGAAAATAATCACGATCAACAATATACAACGGTTATTACGTAGAACTATTACAACCATTATTATTAAAAATAACGACACTTTTTATAGGCATCTGTTGTTTTTAACAGGTGTTGGGAAAATTAAAGATACAATAATAATGTACTACACAGTTGATATCAACATTTATTTATATTTTAGTTAATAGATTTTCTATTCAATAGTTATATTGTTTAGCGTATATTTAACATTAACATTATTAACATTAAAAGGTTTATTTTTAAAATTATTTAAGGGCCTAAATTTTATTTTACAAAATATTTTACTAAAAATAAAGGCGTCTTAAATTTATAAAACCAACAAAAAGCCCTCTTTTATTTCATTTGAAAACCCAATTGAACTTGTTTAGTTTATATTGTTAGATGCATTTGTTTTTCAATAACAAATAAATAAGAAAATAAATTATTTTGAGCTACTATAAATTTGTTATTTTATCCAATTAATTTGGAACCACAATATTTAAGGTCAAAGGAGTTAATATATTCTTCTAAAATAGTTTGTTTTATCTATATATAACAAAACAAAAAAAGCTCACTAATTTCAGTACGGTACACAAAGTTACTGGCAGTAACCAATAAAAATATTATTTCCGAGATGAGATGGTATAAGATGATCTAGTTAATGTTACACACTACTTGTTTGTCAGTCATTTGGCACGTATTATAATATACAACGTAACATTTAAATTACCTTTTTTATAAACATAAATCTTTGTTTTAGTATTTTATTGAAAACTTCCTTACCTGCTGGTCTCTAAAAAAACACACAAAAAGAGTTTCGGCCAAATTCGGCCAACACTGTATTAAATACATAAACAAATAAATATATACATGAATAACTATTTTAGATACAAATTCATACATTCCATCGCCCTAAGTAGCCTAAGCGTTATGTTTGCCCTACCTGTATAAATATTCTTCATACAAACCATTTTAGTAATTAAACTCTATTATCAGCTTCCACCTATACTTCCTGGCTGCTTGTAAATATCTTGCTAACCTTTCCCAATCCCAACCATTTAAATATTTGTAAAATTCCTCTTGGGACAGCTCAAGTTTATTAAAGTAACCTTGCCGAACACCTTTTAAAATAACACTTAGCTACATAATGAAATATATCTTCTATATCCATTAAATTACATAAATGACAGTTATAATTTATCCACCTCCACCCAAGGGTTGTAATGTAGATATAATAACTCCCCTCTGAATTTTAAACCCCATTTAATTGTGGTGGTAGTACGAAAATTTTGAAAATAACTTATATCCCCAAGTTCCAAATTTAAAGTTCTATAGACACTGTGACAACGACCGGTCTTAGCTGAGAGCAGATTATTTTGTTTGTTCTGGTTACAAATCACTTCAGCTAAGTAAATAAATGCCCCTTCTATTTATCTACTCCTAAAAGCATTTTTTGCAACCATTCTTTATAAAAAACAACTTCGCTAGGGCTAAAGTAGGCGACATTTCTCCTTATTTTGCGCCGTTAATTAAAATTGTTGGGTTAATGTTCTTTTGTCTTAAGGACCTTTTATTTCGAATATACATTTCTTAAATTTATTTAGCAATACATTTGAAACTTGTTAACACCATCTTCTTTGGTTAATATCTTTTTATTTGAAAACGTTAATAAAAAATGTCATTAACTTTTTTCTATATTCTTAAATTAACATATTTTGATATATTAAAACCAACTTTTCAAATATTTTTAACTGTCCATTGTTCTAAAGGCTTCATGTTAAAATTGGCTTTCTGCAAGCTACTTTTGAACTTTAAAAACGTGTTTGCCTAACATTGTATCTGCTTGTCTAAAGGACTTATGAGATTTTACTTTGATTTGAAAAAAATCAAAAATATCACATTGAGGTAATCTTATCCTAACCCGTCCCAAAACGAGCAATTTAAGAGTTTAAATGTATTTACACATATTATATGTAAAACTACTCCGGAAATAAATAGCATTATATTACCCACTTGTTTTGTATCGATTCATTGGTTAAAAGTCCAGTTTGAAACCTCTATGCAGTTTTGTGCATAGCTAAGATGAATACCCTGTTCTAACTCCTTAATTACGTCAAAGTAAAGACGCTAAGCAAAAGATAATGCAAATAAATAAAATCTAATTCAAAAATAGTAGCAATAGTAGTAATTATTATTATTTACAAATATAAAAAATAAAGACACACGGAGTAAAACTACACCTTTCATACACCAATCGACTTCTTATGGGAAGTCGGTGAAGCAGCTGGGAATCGAATGACGAAACAGCATATATTGTCCTGATTGGTCTAGAATTGTAGCATATTCCAAAAGGTTTCTGACATAATGCTCTGTAGGTTCGAGAATGTTGTACAATGTTATAGAATGTTCGAGAGTATTATAGTATCTTCCAAAAGTTTCGAGAATATTATGGAATTTGGTCAAATTGACTTCCTGTTCCAGAACTTTCTAGAAACCAGAAACTGGCTATGAAGCTAGAACCTAAAACGTGAAACCTATTTACCTTAAGTTATCGTAGTAATAGTAAGCTCTTATTATTATGTACTTGGTCTCCGGAGATCGAACGCGTCACTATTATCTGACCGTTGAGTACAGCTTTTCAGCTCTTTACAGATGTTCATTTTCAAGGCATAACAATTAATGTCAAGTGAAGCAAGAATGCTTCAGGTAATAAAAATAGTCCTCGGAGTGGACCGCCTTTGTCGGGCGGTCACAATAATAATGTTTGGGACCGTGGAAGTACATAATATTTGGAAATTATTCGATACTCTTCTCTAATAGGAGAGACAAAACGCATTTCAATTATGTGCGTCATAAAGTGTAACATATTGATCTTAGAAACTATTTTAGAGATCGTGACAATTACTGTAAGATAAAACAGATCTTGATTTATTTTATCTTGCATTATAATTTTGCCAGTAATACAGATACTTCAGTTTAACAACTCACAAATAAACAACTACTTATATTGTTACAGAAAGGTTGTTGCTTTATATATAAAACTTTAAAAAACAATTAATTTAATATTTTCTTTTAGTAAAACATTCCAATTAATTTAAGTAGTATTTTTTTATTTGAAAAATATATACAAATTTCTTTATTCTGTTAGACTTGATGTGTTTTTATTTTTTAGTTCATATAAATTTTGGTTACATTGGTTGATGATATTACCTAATTCAATATATATTTATTCAGTTAAGTTCCCTACGGGCCTTAAACGATATAACTATTCCATACATCACGAATTTTTTTATAACAAAAAGTAAAAATAGAAAAATATTTTGTTTTATAATTAATTAAGTAAACGGTACCAGGAACTGGCACATACTTTCTCACATACATATTTAAATTACTAAACAGATTCACTGTGACTTCATAATTGTAGGAGGGGTAGGAAAGGTGATATTAAAGTAGGAGATTAACTCATAAATATTATTATTATTATCTATTATTAAACACGTCAATTAGACCTGTATAGATGCACGACAAAAGGTTTTAAACATTTTGAAAAACAACCCCTTCTTCGACCAAAAAACCCCGAAAAGGGTTTATACCTTTTTTCGTGCAGGCCTAATTGACATGTTTGGTGAAAATTTGTTCGAAATCGATCGAATAGTTTTCTCTCTAGCTTTGTATACATATAGACATACAGATAGACATTTTGTAAAAAGAATTTTTTTTGACTCAGGGGTCCCAAAACGGATATTTCCACAAAAATCTAAACATCGATTTTTTTTTGCGATCACTGTACTTTCTCTATACTTTAGTATAGTGAGAAAGTAAAATTACTATATAAAAATCGAAGATAAAATTACGAACTTAATAAACTATGGTACAGGTTAAAAAGAACCATCTTTACTTGAGGCTGCTTCCATGATGATGTATTAGATGTTAATGGGTACGCCAATTGGAAATATTTTCTATGTTTTTTAGAATTAATTGTTATAATATACATCTGATTGAATTATTCTTTATATCTTTTCTTATGCAGAAAATTTAGTTATTTGATTGTACATACAATTTTATATATTTTAATATAACAATCTTCGTACGTTGTGTGGCCTAAATTTTAAAACTAAATTCTTTATGATAAACTGAATAGAGTTACAAATTATATTTAATTCGTAAATAAATAAGTAAAATGATAAATAAAAGAAAATGTTTTAAATAAATGATTTCCAATATACAATGTTGTTTTAATGAATCATGTAAAGTGTCAATAAATTCAAATTGAGTTTAAAAACACAAAATTTATACATCTGTGATTTTTTTTTTCAAACAATGAAAACACTTCACAGCTGGGCACCAACTAAATGATAAATGACACTGCAGAGAACAATTCTGCCAAACGTAAGTTACCCGCATTAGTAAAATTATTTAAAAAATAGTAACAAAAAAAGCAATTTAAAATTATTGAAATATTTAATTTTGTATTCTACTACAACTGGTTTTATTTAATAGAATTTTAATGTTTAAATTAATCATATGTATATGCAGTGGTTTATACATATATAAGGCTAATAAAAACCAATATTTATTACTAAATTATAATTATTAAATCCATATAAATTAACTAAAAATATTCATTTTATTGAGAGAGAGCTTTCTGTTGTGTCCCACGCAATGAACTTAGTTCATAATAAACGTTTAAATTTTCCTAATTTGTATGCTATTACCTTTTTACTTTTACCTTCTAATAAGAAACGTTTATTATTTTTACGTTTAGTTTAGGAATTAAGTAGGCCCTACTTTATCTTTTGCCTGAGATTTATTAGTAATGCTTCCAAAAAATAATAGAACAATATGTTCAAAATTAGATAGCGTAAAATCTTAAGAAAAAAGTCAGACAGTCGATAGTAAATAAATATCAAATATCAACTTATGTAAAAATCAAGTTTTCCGATCAGAAGGAACAAAGAACTAGTATATGAGAACAACGAAGCTTACTTTTAAATGTTTAAGTTAATATTATAAATCTACGTAAAATTATTACAAATGAGTTTTAAATAGATTACCAATTAAAACACATTTTAAACAAATCTTTCATCATTACCAAAAACTTTAAAAATGTAATTATATATAAAATGCGTTATATTTTAGAAATAAAAAATGAAAAACAAAAATATTTTCCAACTTTATCCTTCCTAGCGTAGTGTGTAATTTTCTCTACACATAAAACTGAATTTCGTGCTGATCCATTTAACCCGTTTGTTAAAGGGTTTGTTGATCGTAAATAATATTATCTATTAAAGCACTTAATACTATTAACTCAAATGTTTGTGACATTATCTCTCTACGAAAATCCAATTACCTCTAATGACTCAGGGGTGTGACAACACAGAACGGATATTGTGAATGGAGATACAATATTAGTTTAGTAAAAATTGTAATTGTACTTTGTTACACTTCAGTTAAAGGTTTAAAAAATGTATAAACATGTATTTTACAATTAGATGGTTAAACATCTGTATGTTCTCTTGTGTCAATATTTAACTATAAGTTCAAACATTTAGTAAACACAGATTTAAAACCGATTATAGTTCCGAGGAGGCATTTGCGGATAAATTACTTTCTGAGAAATCAATAAAGTTTCGTTATAAATATATCTCTTTCTGTAAAAACAACTTTAAAGCTCAGTTAATATAAACTTAAAGACAACAATTTGGTTTCGTATCAAAAGTAAGTGGTTAAAATATGTGCCAGTGTTAATTAAGAGTTCGTGGTGGATGGACTCTGTAAATTATATAAGCTCGAATTAAAAAAAAAACAAACCCAATAATCTCAACTATCGAAATAAGTCTCGTGTCCACTACATCATAAAACAGAAAACTAATAATCTGATCAGAATGGACTAAGTATTGTTTTGAAGAAGATTGTATGTGTTACGATTTGTTCTGGATTTTAAGAAAATTAAAACATATTCAAAAGGGTGTACATTTTTTTAACTTTTGAGAATCTGCCGATTATGAAAGCGCAGACTCGGACCCAAACCCAACGCGCAGTACTCGAATTAATAGGCAACGTATGCGCGCAAGGACAACTAAAGCGAAATCTGACGAACCTGGTTCAAGAAAGTGTGTGGATTTCGTTGCTGATGAGATAAAAAATGCAGGATTTGACTGAGAATACCTAAAATTTCGGCGGAAGTCTAAAATTTGGCAAGTATGAGAACGGATAACTACTTAAATGAAACTTGTTTAAACTACTGCTTGTGACACTTTAAAGTTAATTTATATTAATTTATTACAGTACCCGTTTTACGTTTTATCCAAAATGAACTATTTTTTTAATTAAAAAAAGTACATATTTCATTTTAGTATTTAGATATTCCTCATTAATTAGTCACTCAATTTAAACAGTTTCTCTCGAGATAAATTTTAGGGTTATAATGTACTTTATCTAATTTAATATAATGTTATCCTATTTTACTATGAACAGGGAATTTTATACTTTTATGTACAACTTGTATTTTACTGACCAAATACTAAACAACATTCCTGACGTGATTGCATTCACAGTATTACTACTCGCTTGTAATCTTTATACAATGTATATCCATCTCCTGTCAAAATATTCAAATTAAAATTCTAGTGTGATAACTAAGTTTTTAAAATATTTTAGGAGCAAATAAAAATTTTAACATCGAAGGAACTTTGACTTTGAAATCAACCTTGGAAATACAAATACAAATTACATAAACGTGATTGTATTCTTTTATTTATTTGCAAAATGTGTGAAATTTAGAATATTTTACTTATTTAATTGTAAACAATTTAAAAATAAATGAATATGAATCTATGTATACATTTTTATAATGTTTTATTATAGGCTTATTTATTATTCATTAGTTATTAGAAAATAATATACTATACAAAGTTTCGGTACTTAGTTAAAATTTTAGTGCCTCCGAACCATTCCGAAGTTTAAACCCTGCTCATTAAGATGGAAAAGTATACCAGTGACCCAAATTATATCATACAATTTTATCTGATTGCGACATTAGATACGTTGTTTTTGATATTAGCTCTCTAAGTATTCGCTTTAGAGAATGTAAATTTAAATTACGATATTTAGAGTTAATTATTTATAACATTGACTTGTAAAAACAGCTATTTCTCATCTTAGCATATATGATCTTACATCATATCAATATTGTTGACTACTTCCAGTCTGCCAATGAAATGGGTTTAAACTGGTTTATTAATCTTCCCAGTTAATGTTGTGCACAGTATGTTTTTACTAAGCAATTTCATATTATGGGATTATGTTATTAATATTGTATTAGTGATTTAAATAACGGTTTGCTTTATGTGTAATTGGCAGTACAATTAGGAATAATGTGTTCTATACAGATTTTGAAGTTGTTTGTAAATTTAGCTTTGAAATGAGTGTACCATTTGAAATACTGACTGTAACATTGTAATTCAGAACCTTAAACCTAATTTACTTTTCTAGAAGAAGTGTAGGACAAGCTTCACGTATTTGTACATTACGTGAGTAGGTTTCAAATAACAACGATTTCGTTTACTTTGACTTGGAACTGTTGGAGTATAATTGTACAGTGATTGATATATCAAATATCCAAGGTTCATAGTAATCTGCTGTTTTAAAACCCATCTAGTATAAGTTTAAAGTAAAAGTAGTTTCCTAACTCTAGGACCAGTGATAAATCTCTGACTTGTATTTAAAATTTATAACGGGTTAATTTGATCCACCATTGACAGTTGCTGATACCAATGTATGAGAACACACATTTCAAAGTATTTTTGTATAGCTTTATACATTTACAGACTGCATTTAAGATGTTACTATTTATTTGAGATATTACATTCTTATATATATGGGTGTTTGTGAGAGTTATAATAAAATTTTCCATGCTATTATTTAAACATTTTCGGTGATGCATGATCAATAAAATAAAACGTAAAGTAAATACTAATACATTTTGTTTTTAATTTCAACTTGACTTATAGGTTGTTCGATTTACTGCTGCTGTATTTGATAGAATACAACTTTAACACATAATCTCACAACTAATAAGCTTAAAAACTCAAACGCGTTTCAACGACAAAGTCGCCATCTTCAGTGGTGCACGAGCTACAATAATCAAACTATACCTCAACCATACATGTACACAGTATACAGTAATTATAAAAATTTACTGTTTGTTAAAGGACAGCTCAATACAGAAACATTAATTATTTATGTATTTATTGTGTCTTCATTTCTTCACGGGGTACACATTAGTTAATTTTTAATGGCGTCTGTAATAATATATAACAATTCTTAAAGTAATTGCACAGTAGTGCTTTATATTTGCTGCTGCTTTTCAATAATAGAAGTTATATTGACGGTTTGGTCAGCTGTCAACTATACAATACTACACAATACTAGATAGTGACAATTGGTTGTATAATTTTGTTTAGTAATTACGAGATATTATAGTGATTATTCATATAAATTATAAAATACGCAGTGATTCCTAACAGGAACCAGGTAGAATAGTGCTTTTTTAACTTTCAAATTTACTTTAAGTTGCTAATATTGACTATCGATATTATTGAAGTTACTAATAGATTTAGATAGTACTAATCACTACATCCATTATATACACAATCCACTTTAAATAGAACAGTTTTAATTGTTGATTGCATTAGGCTAACAACAGACGAGACAAAGGTGTACGGTACACTGGTAGTGGTTGATGTCCGTAATCGGTAGCCGGCTCATCTCTGGTATCTCTGACATCTCAGACACCTTCTATTTGTTTTCGACACATTAAGAATGTTCATAGTTCCTGTCAGTAGGCTATAAAGTTTTATTAGAATATTCATCGCTTGTTACGTCCCACAAACAAGGTCGATTGTGAATAATTTCGATAAATGACTTGGTGTGAAAATTATCTGACATTTTTATATTAAATACCAATTATAAATTGTTGTCAATTTGCGATTATCAGATGAGACACTAGTAGTGTGCCACCATTTAAAAATTAGCAAATTGTTTACGTGTGAAAGCTGATTTACTTTGCGTTTCATTAAATTGTTCAAGTGTAACAGTATTTATTTTAATTAGGCCTATCATTTATTATTTTTAAAAATTATAAAAATATAATATATATACTTGGGTAAACACCGTAGAGCCACAGAATCTGGTAGCGCGCTACTCAGTGTCTCGTCTGTTGACACACATTTAATTGATAGTACATTTAGTGTCCCGTACACTAGTGTACCGTACACCGGTGTCTCGTCTGTTGTTAGCCTCAAAGTAGATATTATAACAAGAATTCAAACTAGCTGTTATAAAATAATTATTAATTTGTCGTATAAGATTCAAACAAGAATTCTTATCACACCAAAGCCATACGGTATCTACTGATAAACTTACAATTAATAGACTTTTACAAACTAGATTTAGTAAGAGACTCAGAAACTGAACAATAGTCAAAGAGGCGTTTAGAAATGATTACAAAATGTATAAACAAACTTCGTTATTAAAGATACAAAGATAATATCAAAATAAAATAAAATTATAAACAAAATTGTCGGTACTTCATTTTATAGGCGTTAGAAATAGTATTTTGATAGTGTGGGTGTCTCCCTGGTTGTCACTCCCACTAAATGTTTTTACCTCAGACCCAAGGGTTATTAGGCGTTGAATGAAAGCTAGGAACATTAGTATTTCCTTTACGTTATACTATCCCTTAGTAAACTATGTTCGTCCTCCTTAGTTGATCGAAAATTCGTAGCTACCTCACAGTTAATGCTACGGAGGAAAGTGTAATACACACGATTCGCATGAAAATAACATGGAAGCAATTATATTATATGACTGGAACTGTCGTATCAAAAATCCACATGACAATGTGCTGTACACAATCCCTCACAAAACCCCATGCATCAAAGTGATCAGTTCCAGGGAACCGACTCATTACCACTTATTTTTGACATTGCTGTATTAAAGAACTTTCAATTCTCATACGATCTTGTCTGATTTGACGATTTTAGCTATGAAAACAACCCTATCATCTTAACTGTTGACACAACTTCCAACGTCTACCTCTCAAATAGGCGGACAAACGCGTAAACTGGAAGAAGTACTCTGAATTCATTCTCTGGCTTACCCTTACTCTTCCTGCAGACATCAACTCTCTCTCTGAGATTGAAAGCCAGGTGAACCGTCTCCAATCTATCAAAACCGCAGCACTAAACTCTAGTGCATACAATTCCTCTATAACTGGTCTAATGCTGGATTCTCTTATCATATCAAAGAGCTGGCCTAGAAAAGAAAACTTTGCCGAATGTGGCAATTTTCTCGAGCAACTTCTCACAAGAAGAAGTTCAACGCCCAAACCCAACTTGTAAAGGTATTACTAGCCAACCCAACTATAATGAATTACCATAAACATGAATAGGACCTATTCTTATCAACAATAACTCAAGCAAATGGGTTCCTATTTAAACTAAACCAACAGCTTCTTGCAACAAAAACACCAAATCGAACTCTTCATGGCCGCCTTGGCATAGTATACACGTCCACGGACAAAGCTGTTACGTTCACTGATTCACTCCAAGACCAATTCACTTCAAATGCACGAATTTATGATGACAACGACATTGAACATCTGGAGAATTTTATTGATAAGTATCTAGCTTATCCCATGGCGCCTCTTCTCGACCCTTTCACCTGCTACCAGGTAGCCAAAATTATAAATATACTCCCAAAACGTAACGCACCTGGTATTGATATTGTGAGCAATACTGCGCTTCGCAACGTCTCAGCTACCATGGTAGCAATCATCACAAACAGCTTTAATGTAATCATGCAAACACCCTACTTCCCTTCATCATAGAAAGGAGCCAAAGTAATCACGATTCCCAAACCCAAAAAGTCGGCTCTCTTTCCGGAAAACCACAGGTCCTTCTCTTTACTTCTATTGATATCAAAAGTCTTTGAGCTACTTGTTTATTCCCAACTCACCCAGAATCTCAAAGACGTAATTCGCTCTGAGCAATTTGGCTTTAGAAGTGAACAATCCACAACACTCCAACAAGTAAAAGTTCTCAACGACATTTCTGATGGCTTCATTAAAAGAAACCGATCTATTGCAGTGTTCCTGGACACATTCAAAAGCTCTGCTTTACAAACTAGACGATATTCCAGTTCCTCCATACTATGCACATTTCATAAACTCATACTTCGACTGTAGATGATTCCAGGTTGCCGTTGAAGGTATTCTATCCAATCCTAAACCCATCGAGACAGGAGTTCCCCAAGGCTCGGATCTTGGTCCTTTACGTACCTTCTATACATAACGACATTCCAGTCGTCCCCAAAGTAATTCGGCTAGAATTCACTGCGACTCTTTGATGATGACACCATTTGAGTACATACATCTTAATCTGGAATATGGTTCGTCAGTCGTCCAACAATCATGGATTCGTTGGATAGGCGCACAAACATGGCTCAGGTTGTGGAGAATTGAAGTAAACACATATAAAACGCAAGCCGTCCAATTTTCTACAATACGTAGACAATCCAAAGTTCAACTAAATTTCAACAAATCCCTCATAGCATGGACTCGTCATGTCAGATATCTTAGAATCACGCTTGACTCTAAAATAAAACGGTCCCGTCATGTCAAGCAAACACTGTCAAGGGCTAAATCTATACGTGGCAGACTCCTTACAGTCATAAACGCCAAGAGCCCTCTACCACTTCGTATCAGGTTGTTCATGTAAAAAACATACATCAGACCAGTATTCACGTAAGCTTGGTTATTCCCTTCTGTCTGTTGCTTGGAAGAAAAGGTTTTACTCCTTCCAAAAACAAACTCTCTGTTGTATAACAAACTCCCCATGGTACGTATTTAACGCAACCATCTCTCAAGGCCACAAAATCCTATTTAGTTAGTAGAATTTGAATTAAATTTCAGCGGACAAATTATATTATATTTTACATTTAAAAAAGTACAGAAATTCAACCAAACAGTTTAATACACTAAACCAGAAAGGTAAGTTAAGTAATGCTTATAGATAAATGCTGGTCACGTTTTAGATTGGCTTGAAAGAAACTTAGTTGAAACTACCTTTCAATGTTTTACTTAGAATTTCAAAGTGTTTTACTAAGAATAGTTTAGTATTAAGAAGTATAAATTCTGTGTTTCTTGTTTTCATTCTTTTATAAAAATAAAAATAAAAATAATGGTAAAATAAATTTAGAATTTCTTTCGAATTTTCTTTTTTTAAAGTTTAATATAAACAAGAGAAAAACTGTACAAAGTATGGATCTTTTTTATTGGTATAATTTTTATTAATATATTAGACATCTTTCTTTACATATTCTTAAAAAAAATAGTTTAAAGTAAGATTAAATAAAAATAAAATAATAAACAATCATGTAAAATAAAAAATTACATACACTTTCTAAAATGTTTTACAAAAAGATAACTAAACTTAAGAAAAAATCTCACCTTAAAACTTAAACTTAAAATTCAGTTGGAGTTTAAATTATGCTAATTTCCAATGATATTATAATATGTATTATATTTTCTTTAATCCCAAAGCTAATAGTTGTCTCTTTATAAATTAAAACAACTGTAATATTTACTACTTTCAGTATAAATGCAAATCGTGTAAAGCTTTCTCAGGTGCAATGAATGCATTTAAATGCTTATTTAAAATTTTAAATTATAACTAAATGTTTAGATATTTTTTTCTGCATATTGTATTATTTATAATCTATTTGAAACGGTGGATTTAGTTGTCAATACTGGAAAATATTACAACTTAGGTTGTGAAACAACCTTTTACTACACCGTTATTCATCATATACAGTATTTATTTTAAATATAATATAATATTAGTAAGACACTTTTGATTCACAGAAATATTCTTTACATGTTTTGTACTTTTAGTGATATTTACAGGTCTTTTAAGTAAAGTAATATACAGTAGTTAGTTTTATAATTGCAATATATCAGTCCGTAAGTTTATTGTTTAACATATATTATCCAATATTTTTGAAAGGATTGTTAAATTTTCATAATAACATTATGTTTTCAAAATCAATTAGTGATGTAAATGATTTTGAGTGTTTGTTGGGAAAAGTATGTGTATGTATTAGTTGAGTTTAAAATTGAAAAAACTTAAAAAAGTGTAAAAAAATATGGTATAAAAATTTATATTTAGTGAATGGTATTCTCAGTTGCATTACAAGTTACTGATAAAACAACCATAAAAACCTAATTAATGCGTTTTATTCTGACTTAATGGAATCATTAAAACACTTAAGAGTAACCAAAAATTATGTTAAGTAGATAATTTGAAATGGAATGTGTCTTTCTAGAATACTGAAAATGATCAAACTTTTTCCTTATTATGAAGCAGCAATAGCCAATTTAATTTCCTCTGTTATTTATATATTTTTCCATTTGTTCCAGTCAGATTTATTACCTTAATGTTAATGAATTTCAACTACATTTATTTAAATAAATGTAAAAACTGCTAGCCAAAATTATATTGTTAAGTTACAAATTATTTAACTGAGAACATCTGAATTTAACAGTTCTGATGTTTTGTGTCTTAATTTCCATTACGTTTGTCCTCTGGCTACTATTGAAATATTATAGTAATACATGTTTATAAGTTTGACATTATAAACTAATGAAATTGTTCTACATCAATTATTCAACTCCTGATCACATATCTGATAATATATTACTTTAAATGAACCACAAAACATAAATCTGGATATGTCGTTTTAAAATAAGCGGGGAAAACAAGTGCAGTTATTTATTGTTTTAGAGATTGTATTTCTACCAAATCCAATTCAACACAATACCTTCCATTTAATTTGTCCTTACGTGTATATACCAAATATAATTTCTTATTCTTTATTATCTTGTCAAACAATGTCTTCTTTACCCCTAAAAGCAATATCTTTTTAAATTTTTTCTAGTATACCTACACGTCTATAGAAAAATATTACAGGGTACATTGCATAATATTGTGTTAATTAAAGCTTAATATTATTCACACTCGGTCTGTTGTTCAAACTAAATCTAAATACCTTTTAAGTTGTTTACAACTAAAATGTTTAAAAGTCTTAACTATTAAACATTCAGAAATTGATACTATTTGAGTATACCGTCTGGTTTTATAAATATTGTAGAAATTATTGGTTATTTTTTATATTTTAATCAATAAAGATTCATATCTAATTTAGTTATTTAAGAAAAATGAACTGTTTAGTAATATTTATAAAAAATATAAAATCCAAAACCAACTCACTCACTTACTAACTGATCACAGTATCTCAAAAACCATACCACCTAGGAACGTGAAATTTTGTACACATA